>JAVQKC010119985.1:0-45056 GCA_036025475.1 Philypnodon macrostomus
CCCCCCCCCCCCCCCCCCCCGCCGCCCGCGCCCCCCCCCCCGCCCCCCCCCCCCCCCCCCCCCCCCCCCCCCCCCCCCCCCAAAGTTCTTGAACTTAGCTGATAGCATCTGTAATTTCCTCCTGCCATGTTGGTCTCTGTATGCCTGTCTGGTTCTTTGAGAATATATATGTATACTATAGAGGGTCACACTTTATTTTACGCAGCCCTTAACTACATTGTATCTACCTCATTAAGTACAATGTCATACACTGTGTAACAAACTATAATAACATGTAACTACATTGTACATGAATGGTTTGGGGTTAGGTACATTGTAGTTACATGTTATTGCAGTTTATTACACAGTGTAATACATTGTACTTAATGAGGTAGATATCATGTAGTTAAGGGCTATGTAAAATAAAGTGTGACCCTCTATAGTATACACAAAGCTGCAAATTACATTTTTGTTCAAAGGACTTTATGGAGAGCTTCAGATGAGATCTCCTACAGTTTTATCTAACATTCAACAATCAAAGCATGTGACAATTACATCTTTTGTAACCATCTTTTGAATATCGTCTCCTTGACATGCATATCTTACCGATTATTGAACAATTTAAGTAGAACTAAATAGCTCAAATGGGCCACTCAGTTAAAATAATAATGCATTAGTTTATACAGCGCTTTTCTTGACACTCAAAGACGCTTTTACATTACATTATTCATTCACTCCACAGTCACACCCGGTGGTGGTAAGCTACTTGTGTAGCCACAGCCGCCCCGGGGGCAGACTGACAGAAGACTGACAAAATCCCTCTGGCATTATCTATATGTGAATTCTGTTGAAAGGTACTTTTTGGCTAATGCTTGCCTAGGACTGTGTATAGCATAATATGGTGTTATAGACATTACAGTAGGCTGAATATATAGATTAGGTATAGTATTCAAGCTTGAATTTTTTTTTGTCCGTGAAGGAAAATTCTGCATTTGACCCATCCTTTCAATGCTGCTGGACCAGCCTGTCCGGAGCAGTGGGCAGCCACAGTGCAGCACTTGGGGAATGGGGACTCATCTGCAGATCTTGAGCCATGTTCTTGGTCAGTTAGTCTTTTGTTTTAGTTAGAAAATTTGCACAAATATTTTTCATCTTTGACCAGCCTGGGGTAGTGATATTTTTAATTTGGATACATATTGTACACACATACTAACTAGTCTTGTGTAACAAACGTCTTAGAGCACCTCCCACTTGAGCACATAAGCTTTTTTCTCCTATATACTGCAGATGGCTTTCTGTTTGTGGCTCTGTTCTCTCTCTCCATACTATAGCTGCAGCCATAAGTGACTCCCTTCCATCAAATCCGCCCCTCAGACAAGGCTGCTGCGCTTGGCTAACGTATTGTTCCTTCTGTGGGAACCGGCTCCCTATATATTAAGAAACTGGGGAGAGAGTGTTTCAGACATAATGGTGTTTCCCAAAGCGAGGGTCGATCAAAGCCAGTGAGAGAGAAAGTTGCACGTCTTCACACTTCACTAGTCCTCCTCCACCCCTTCCCCCATACACTACTTTGTTCTGGAGAGTCTGGGGCAAAGGAGTGGGTGGGATCAAAGCAGACCTATGCCACACACATTAGTACCAGTGTAGGCCTTTACAAGAAAAAAACACCTGGAGTAGTAGCTGTGATAGACGACATATTTTAGCATCAGCCAAAAGGAGACGTTAAGACAGTATATTATGTTTTTAGTAGAATTAAAGTTATGATATACTTCCATCTTCCATCAGAGGAACATCGAGACAGTATGCAGATGGCTGTTACTGGTGTGTTGTTCACAAACCTCTGCACATTGAAATATTACATTATTATTTGAGACTTTTCAGTAGATTGTGGTTCCATAAAGGACGTTTGACAAATCAAAAATGGTTGAGCTTAACTTACTGACTGCCTCCAATCAATATGACTTTAATTTCAGTAGTACATGGTGTGGTAAATTCAATCTGCTTGTGCCTGGCCTAATAATCTGGCCAGGCTTATGCTTGCGATATTGGGATCTCTGTACGGGAAAACAAAAGTACCCAGTGGTATCTACTAGAGAAAGGACATCTGTGTACGCTGTGTGCTCTCCATATCAGCATCGTCGACGCCAGTCAAGGACAGATCTACCTACATTTCAAAATATATTCCTGTATGACGGGTCGAGGGAGAGTCAGGCAGTCAGAGCACCTGGCATAAGACCTGAATAGTCGCAGGCTACTAGGGACAGACTGACCCGGAGCTCTGTATCAATTTGGATTTGATTATTGGATTAAAAAGCTTGATTATATTTTACACCTTGTTCTCCGTCTCTGATTTTCTTACACGCACAACAATGGACAAGGAGGTATGTTTTCAAAAAGCCAACATGTTACGACCAACATGATTTTTCGGTTTTCATCATTGATTATTCATTCATTCATTTAGTGTCTGCAAGGCAATCCTTTTGTGAGTGAGCTCCGTAATGAGAATCCTGTCCATTTTCATCCGTCTGACTGAGTGTAAAGTGCTCATCAGAGGAGCTAAATCCGCTCTCACACCTTCACAGCACCATATGGTACCTGCAGCACACCTGAGTCAGTCTGTGGCACCTCTGCTTGTTAGATCCTCCTGCCACTTACAGCTCTCACCGCAAAAGGGAACCACTCTGCGCCATGAACACTATAGAGCCCATGCTAGAATAGATTTGAAGCCATGGCACTGTTGTTGTCCATGGCTAGTAACTAATCAACATCAAAAAAGTCTACCCAGCTATTCGTACCTTTGGGTTTCTATAAAAAATATTGTAATTACATTTCAATGGCATACATAAGGGTTTGACATTTGGAAAATACATTTTGTGGTGGGACTAATTAAGAACTGCTGGCCTAAGGTGTTTCTTGCAAGTCTTTTTTTTCACAACTATACATATCTCATTATGTAGTGGTGCACACAATCTTACACATTAGTCACATCACATTTAATATGTGGATTCCATGTAGAACCAGCAGTTGTTTATCCGTTTAGTACTTCTCATTACAGAGCTGACCTATGTGCTTATCTAGTCTGTGAGCCTGACTACTGTGATATGTCTGACCCTTTTCAAACTTAGGGTCATGGAAACCAGAGCAAATGTGTTTCTTACGTGATAAAACTAACCAGAGAGCTTGAGCGGTTTGAAAGTGATGAACGTGAAAGAATGTATTAATCCAAAGATTGGCCGTTTGATTTTTCGACTTTAACCAGTTCATGCTGACATTGGTCCTTGGGCAAGACATTTCGCCTACTTTATCTGTGTATGAATGTGTTAGTGTGATTGTGTGTTTGAGGGTGGTTGGAGAGGCCATTGTGAGATATAGCTACCACATTTCTAGGCCGTGTGTGACTGTGGAGTGAACTTCATGGATTTAGTTGTAAAGAGCCTTGTTGGATTGTCATATATATTCAAATAAATCAAATATATCAAATGTATTTACTCAGGGCCAAATGACCAATGATCTTGGTTTGTGAAAGGCAGCAAGCATCTGTAGTTGAAATGTCTGGAATTAGGGATGGGTGAGATTTTATTGGGATCAAGATCACAGTTTTGTACTCAATCATTACAATTTAGCAATCTTCCCAGGTTAGCAGATCATCATAATTTCATATCACCATTCGCCCACCCCATTTAGAATCCATTTTTGGTAACACTAAGTAAAAACAGCACACTAACATCACAAAACAATGTCACCCATCCAATCTTGAATACTAATCTGGAATAAGACTATACTCAATGATAAAAAGTCATTATTACATTCTTCAAAGCAAAGATGAATCAGCTCTGTGTTTATCAAGGATTGATAGTTAAGGCTTTTGTAATCCAGAATGATGCATCTCAATCATGCTAACATCTGCTTCTGTGGTGTG
Organism: Philypnodon macrostomus; assembly: GCA_036025475.1. Taxonomy (NCBI): domain Eukaryota; kingdom Metazoa; phylum Chordata; class Actinopteri; order Gobiiformes; family Eleotridae; genus Philypnodon; species Philypnodon macrostomus. The sequence goes on from JAVQKC010119985.1 coordinate 3,899, forward strand.
CCAGACTTTAAATGCACAAGTGTAAATGATCATTTGTGTGATAGGATTGAAGTAGAGTTTGCACATTCTAAATCAAGGCAATAACTATATCTAAAAATAAAGGCGAGCAAGTCTTGGCATTGAGGCGTACAAGAACAGTTGATGCTTTTGAATGTATTGCATAGATTCAGGGCATTCATATTACCACAGGCTGATTTTTATTTATTTATTGTTTTGGGGATCACAAAATTAATTCACATAATTTCCATCAACTACACCAGAACTGTCGGAAAATAAAACAGACATTGTAAAACAGTATATGCCCTCACCAACAGAGAAACGTGAATACTATAATAACTTAAATAATGAAGATTTTCAGAAATTTTATTGAAATTGTATAGCTTTTTACATGCACTAGCCATAGAAAAGTTAGGGATTTTAACTTTTGGGGAATTTTGTGGAAAATGGCAAATATTCAGCCCACAGTGAGAATACAGCATCATTAATTATGAAAGTAATGTAGTATTTTTGGAATTATTAGTATTATCGGGAACATTCTGAAATTTCACTCAAAAGTCAAAGATCCCTATAACATTTTGTGACTGTGTGGTTAATTTTACAATTGCATAGCTTATTACAATTACTTTTCGCAATTATATATTTAAGGTGGCACCTATAAGAATGGGGGATCATGCTCCTTCTGCCCCCCTGGTAAATACATTATAAAAGACAATGAAAGCAACTTAACACATTGTAATTGCATGAGCATCGGTGTTAATAACAGGAAATGTCTAGACACATAGTCAAACGGAGCACCTACAGGAAGTCATTTGGAAGAAACATGGCTCCCCAGTATAAATAGGCTGTACAGGGCATGTGTACCGACAGATTAGACCATCTTTGAAGTCTGCAATACATCACTTGAAACTCCCTTCCACTGCTCTTTCAGTTAATAAGCTTAAATCTTCAGCAGCCAGAGAAGAGCTTTGATGATGTGTTTTGTGTTGCTGAAAAGTTTGTCCTGAAACTTAAAAATGACATGGTGGTCACTAGTGCAAGGACAATAGCAGCTGGGCGGGTTAGGGGGTCCAGGGTCATACAAAGTGCATATGGTTTGCCTGTGCGTGCGTTAACACTACTGGACATGTACACAATTGTTGGCTGACCATCACAGTGGCCGACCTGATGATGAGGGGATATGTAGGAGGAAGAAGCTCAGGGGTCATAGGCTCCAGTCTCCACATGTAAAGGATCTGAAGACTTCAAAGAGAGCCAAGTAGAGTAGGGGTGGGCGATATGGCGATAAAATAGCACATTTTGGTGAAGTTATGCCGATATGATAATCTGGGAAGATCGTTGAATCGTGATACAGCGCATTCATTTGTGGTTTGCTTGTCACCGTCAATTGCCAGCGTTCATATTAATAAAAAAGGAAAATAATTAAGCATTATGATGAACATTCAATTGGATATACATTAACACATTGGTAGTTTGAAGGTGTCTTCTGTGAAAGACAAAAAATATCAAGTTAACTAAATCGTGATCTTGATCTAAAAAAATGTTGATATTATATTTTGACCATATGGCCCCTCCCTACACCACAGTTAACCTTACATAAAACATACTTAGGAAACTCCAATGTTACAAGAAGCAGTCATTTTTCTGTACCGATTGTGCCTTGACTTTTAAATAAAGTTTTACAGTGTATAGTACAAATGTACCAGTTGTTAAAATGGATGCAGACATTGTTCTCTCTTCCTGTAAAGGGTTGGACTGGAGCCCATCCCAGCAACTATGGCCCTTAGGTGGGCACACACAACCAAAACCTTCTTAACCTTTAATTTGAACCATTGGATTTATTTGGTATAATTAAAGCAGCTGGTTTTCTGCATTTTTTTCGTATGATTTTACAGTGTGCTGAAGATAGGCCTGATTCACAAAGACTTTTACTGGAAAACAACATACTGTATATTATTGTGTACATTTTCAATTTACATTTCAATGTCTGAGTTTTTCCTGGAATACATGTGCGTTGGTGTCATTGAACTGGCGAGCATATTATATACAGTAGAGTTCTTACCTGCTGCTGCCTTTCAAAGATTTCTCAAGCATTCAATGAAGATAGACCTTTCTGACGTTCTTTCACTTGTTAGCCTTTTGTAGGTATCACAGTCGTCTAATTAAATATCAATATAATGCAAACTTGACTCTGATACTACCATAGGCTACCAGAACATTGCTCAGCTGTGCAGGTGCATGTGTGAGTTTTCCCTGCTTTCTTCTGTACATTTCACCAAAATACATCACCAAACAACATCAAATCATGCTCCATCTTCGCTTGCTTTAGCTCAACTAAGTCTGTCTGGGATTTGCATGAAGAGATAGAAAGTTGTAAGCAGCCTACAACCACTGATCAATTGGTGAAAAGAATCTACCTGTGTGTTCTGAACATTTTGCACAGTACTGTATATATTGTACTGTGATACTTAAATGTGATTCTTAAATGTATTTGCATCCAGCCTATAATCTCTTGCCCCGGCACATAAACACAAGTGTAAATGCCACATGACCCTGTTTTGTGTGGCGCACTTGTCAGCGCAGTGAGTAGCTAGATTAGGATTTGAGAAGCAGCAGCCGGGGGGCGGATATATATCCAACGAGAATGAAGTGGGAGAGATGGAGGAAAAAATATGTATGTGTATAAAATAAGAACTGTTACTGAGATTAGCCCTGGTTGAAAAAAACAACAACTAATTTACACCTATATTTTGGGGCATTTAGTAATTTTGGGGCTTTATGTCTAATTGGCAGGCATCCCCGTATTTTAGACTAGGTGATACCAGGTGGCTCTATGCCCTGTTGATCGGGGTTTAGGGAGGGAGGGAGGGAGGGAGGGAAGGAGAGGGAGGTGTCTTTGGGGGGCACTGAGTTCAGCTCCTCTGTCATATTTCCAGCACAAACACTGACGAGAAACTGAATAGAAAATTTCTGCTTTTTGGTTTCTATGGCAACAGTGAGCTATTATCCTCCACTGTCGTTTATAATGTGGAGATGTGACTTCGGCTTCGGCACAGAGAGACGCGCGCACACAACTGTACACTGAGAACACACGCACACACACACACACAAAGAGGTTGAACACACAGGTCAACCCATTACTTTTGGGAGCCAAGTCAATTCAAGCCACATGATCAGCACCATATTCCATCTTCTATTCATTTAATAGTGGATATGCTCCTTGCAAATGGATGAGGGGGTGTCTATTTTTGTGACCGCTGAAGATACACAAATGCACACGCTCTCTTTTCATATTGACTAAAATATAACAGGAAATTATTTGTGCAACCCATGTCACTGCACACTACTAAAAAAGAATTCAAACAAAAAGTTTCATGATGACAGTAGTAACAGTATAAGTAACAGTAGTGTCTGCAAGAGCATGTAATCTGAACGTAAGTAAAAAAAATATTGGTTAATATTATTACAAAGATAATGTTAATAAAAAGATATATGTGAGATGAAAATGAGAATTATATGCATATAACAAAGCCCAAGAGAGTCAACTACGTGCAAAAGTGTTACCACTATATTTTATTAGGAGTTGCACAATGTGATCAGTGTACAGTGTACAAACGCCCCAAAATCTTCAGAATGTGTCATTTTCATCTTTTGGCCCAATACAAAACAGAAATATGAATGATAATTTACCCTGGCACCTACATTTATCTCTGGTGGTATGATGTTTTTTTTGTTCACACTATAGTAGAGTTCATTCATGGCTTTTGGGGTCGGCTCATCACACTTCTCTAATGTACAACCATATTTCGGATCAAAGCAACGCATTTTTACGTATAATACCAAATAATCTTGGAATAAAATTGAAATATATTATATCTATAATCCCAGACATTTAATCCGAGGGAAAGCTTCAGTCTCAGCAGGGCGCCCCTCCCCGGCTCCGCTCCACGTATAGAAAAACTACAGTACTGTATATAACATCTGTTATGCTTGACCGAAGTCCCACATGAGGTCATATTAGGACGTCTCCATGGAAACAGGCAAACCCCATCTGCTGATGAAGAGATGTCGGCACACAAAGATACTGGGACAATATTTATTTATTAAATCATTTATTTCAAGGGCAGATTTAACCAGATCCCAAATTCAATAACACCATTCAGCAACAGCAAAAAGAGGACTGTAAAAAAATAAATAAAACTCAAGGTCAAGTTTTATTTGGTGAGACGCTCTTCAACTCAAAGCCATAATCTCCAGTTGAACTTGAAATGTTCCCAATGAACCCACAAGGATGAGAGGCATTTACTATTTTTTAACCTTGCCTTAATGTATGTATGTGCTAGTGCAATAGCAGTTGTTCTGCTGGTTGTTGGTCAAAGAGGCTGATATAGGCACAGTATGGCTACCATGTCTTCGCCAGTCTGCCCCCGGGCGGCTGTGGTTACAGCAGTAGTTTACCACCATGAGTGTGTTATGTAGAATGAATGAATAAAGTGATGGACTAAAATATAAATATGTATTATAAAATAAAGTTTGTCCTATGCCTACCTCCTAGAAATGTGTCTATATAATGTTTTCATCATAATTGAATTGTGGTGCACTTAAAAGCCCCAAACGTGCTTCACTGTACACACCATGTTGAGGGCTGTAAGTGTTGCCCTGACCACCGCGGGAATGCTCTGAAACAGGAAGCCCGTTTGATATAGATAGTCCTGGCTTTGTCCACGACATGGAAACTATCACTCCGTTGGGACCGCTGCCACATAGTTCAAACACAAGCAAAATATACAGTACATACATGGCTCTGGAGTGGCTTCAGTCAGGGGCCTGTTTTAATGTGTCTCAAGTCCCATAAAATGTCCCAAAGCCCCCCTTAAACGAATTAGTATAACCAGGACTGAACTGAAAGTACATTAGCAGGATTCTACTCTAATGAAGTGGACTAAACCAGACCTAAAGCAGGACTAAACTAGTGTAAAGTATATGTAAAGTTGATCTACCTAAAACAAGATCTTTAGGGCTAAATCAGGTCTAAAGTAGGACTAAACCAGAGTCAGATACAAACCAAGACTAAGTCAGGGCTCAGAGAGAGGCTGTAAATATAAAAAAACATGCGTAAAACTGGACTAAACTAAACTAGACTAGACTAACTAAAATCACACAAACTAGTTCAAAATATCTTACCTTATATCCTGTATTTATGTAACACATTATTGTTCGGCACTACTAAGTCAGCGCTAAAGTCAGCACAGACATCCCTGGCTGTTATTATATGGGTCTGGATGAGAATTGAGATGAAGTCTGTGATATGGGTTTGAGATGGAACTCTCTTTTGTTTGTGTTTTCTTTCTATCACTATCTCTTTTTTGCCTGAATGTGTTTTTTCCCTGCAGGTGGCCCCTCTCCGAAAACTGCCATGAACCACCTCGAGGTCAGCGAGTTTATTCTGGCAGCGGCGGGCAGGCATCATTACAACTGGCTCGAATGAAAGCTGTATTTAAACATCCACAAGAGCCCCGGCAACTATTGGCGCGCCAGAGGGGAGAGGAGGAGAGTCTTTTCAGGTAGATCATGTCCAAGAGGCCGGGGAGAGGGTCGTCTGGTTCCTGAATTTGAGAGTGAATTCACAGAAGGATGTTTTGAAATCTACTGGAGCTGTGCCCCAATCGTATCACATTGTTTAATCACATTATGAGGTCAAAACGCAAGGACAGCTAGACTAGACAAAGGCAACATCTCATCAAAACAGCTCATATTGTATGCATAATAATTCCAAAAATAAATCTTGTATACATTATCATTTGTGTCATTATGTATATTGTTTTCTATGTCAGAGTTGAGCAGAAGTGGTTATATGAGCTAATTCTATAACTCTCTGTCTCTGACCTTTGGCATTTTGGCAATTTTGGACTAAATTAATTTGCTTGATGTGAGAGGCTGATTAGTTCATTGAGCTCAAAGCAGTTAAGTAGGCCTCACTAATAAAGTGGCCAGTGAGTGTACAGTATATTGTCTCTGTATAGTACCTTTAAGATAAATGTGTAGATAATGAGACTTCAGACAGTTTTTCAATTGGCACTGTTTATTTTGTATTTCAACCTCTGGCATTCAGTCATCAAATTACCAAGGTTTTTGAAAATGCTTTTGTTTCCTGGATCAGACCTCAGGACCCTTTTTAGAATTCACCTCAAAAGTTTGAAGAATGTAGTTTTGATGGTTTTGCTTACAAATCTTGAGCTGTTGTGGTTTACTCGAGGCATTATGCGTGAGAGCCAGAGGCAGAGGAAAAATGTAGTAAAATATGGAAGAAAAATGTAGGAATGTACCCTGAAGGCAACAGTGGGTAAGAAATGTATACGAGAATCTTATAACAAGACTATGTGATAGCGATAGCTTTTGAAGTAAGCTGTGAATGGCTACATGTAATATTCTGTGGCGACTAGACAAAGTCAACAGCGTCTAATGGTTTAGTATAGATTTATTAAGATAGATTTGCAATATGTTTTTCTTTGTGTGTACCCTCAGATATTACTGGAGTTTCAGACAATGCTAAATGCATTACGTACAAATAGATAGCAAAAAGATTCATGCACATGCACTCAAAATGGCTTTATTAAATGCACACACTTTTGTTTATTATTAATACATCCCCAACAAACAGAATACATATGACATTTGAATGCAACAACCAGAAAGGCTTAATTTTCTGATCTATAAATACCCCTGTTTATGCTCGTACACTCTTGAGCGCTGAATGTTACTGGACGTTGAGTTTGATAAAAGCTCTGTGTCTCTGTGTCTGTCTGTGTCTGTCTGTGTCTGTCTGTGTCTGTCTGTGTCTGTCTGTCTCTGTCTGTGTCTCTGTGTCTGTCTGTGTCTCTGTGTCTGTCTGTGTCTGTCTGTCTCTGTGTCTGTCTGTGTCTCTGTGTCTGTCTGTGTCTTTGTATCTGTCTGTGTCTCTGTGTTTGTCTGTGTCTGTCTGTGTCTGTCTGTGTCTCTGTGTCTGTCTGTGTCTCTGTGTCTGTCTGTGTCTCTGGGCCGTTGGTTCTCGTGGTGTCCTCGCGTGGCTTTTGGCCTACTTTCATCTGCAGAGTGCTTCACTGTGAGCCAAATCTCAGCGTGGATAGAGAGAGGGGCAGATGATGGAGGGATGAGAGGCAGACACAGTGGACGAGTGGAAGAAGAGATCATGCAGACAGATCAGCGCAGAGGCTTTGCACCACTATCTGACCGCTTTAGTTCACTGTTTTCACCAAAGGTTGGGTTCTGAAAAGACAGATTTCTGATTTTTTTCTATTTTTAAAGACATGTATTTTTCCTAAAATAAAGTAAAAAAAAGTCTTTATCTGACCCTGTTCTATGATGCCCCTCCCCTGGCCTCTACACCAACGTGAAATCAGAGTTTGTGTGTTTCCACTCTGACCAATAGTAGTGGAGTTTTACTTTAGTCCCTCCCCTGGCCTCTACAGACTACAGAAGACCTACTGTACATCATAGAACAGGGTCAGAGTAAATTTTTTGCATTTTCTAATTTATATTTTTAACATACATACAACAATATTTTAATTGTAATTAAAATAATGTTATAGTTCCAACATATGTACAGTCATTTGGTAGGAAAAATAAAAATGTATTACAATTTTTGCCTGGTTTTCTCAGTATTCTTATTTTTTTTTTATATTTATATAAAATATGCAATCTATATTATGCATACATGTATAGTAATATGAGCAGATAGAGCCCATTGATATATGACTCTAACGGAGAGTATGAGTGCGATAAAAGATCAATCACAAAAGATGTCATCTGGCTGTCCTCAATTGTTCTACTGGGGTATTGGTATATTATGGGGTTGTCCAAGACTGCAATTGGGATGTGATAAATAAATATACTTGTTCTTGATTACATTCAAAGGTCAGTTAAAGGAAACAAAATCATATCACAAATATTACCAAAGAAGTGTAGAAATTCTATTTTGAATAAATTAACAAAAAAATGACCCAACAACCCCTAAGATAAAGTCTGAGAAACAATTAGACTCTAGATCCATACTGGATTTCTAAGTAAAGGTGTGCCTTTGTGTCATGAACAGAGTCAATCTTATGTTGAACCTGTGCAGGGGAAAAGTGATTGATTTGCACTGTGCTGTTTGCAGTAATCAGTGGGCGCCATGACGACCACACACTGAGGCACCTCCATAACTGTTAATGAAGTCGTGCCGAGGTGAGAGTGCCGGGAAATCAGAGTGTGGAAACAAAATGACAGACTGTCCAAATATACAGCCAGCTTTGAAACTGGTTCAGAGTGAAGGGTGGATTGTTAACTGGTGGGTTTCAAAATTTGTCAAATTTACCACAATGCCTGAATAACCAAGAACTATTTAACACAGCCATTTTAAGCCAAACAATTAAATACTTTATATTAAGTAACGTGAACACGGTTTCAGCAAAGAGTTTCACTGAATGGTTCAATTAATATAAAGACAGGATATGAGTATATATTTTGTTTTATACATTTTTAAAGAGAATGAGCTGTTTCACATAAAACTGTTGTTGCAACATTGAGATGTTTAGCTTCAGCTTAGCTTTAGAAAATGTTCTCAATGTACAATAGTAAATTAGAATTCGAACTATTGCAAAACTATGTGTAAATACATTTTTCTAGCATCTTCATTCCTTTTCTCTCGTTTTTCTTCGGGGGTAGCCACAGCAAATCATCTGCCTCCTAGTGTGCAGTAATTTGCATATTGACTTGGCTTTTTAAAAGTTTTATGCCGGATGCCCTTCCTATTGTGACACCAAAAGTAGCTGGATTTAAATGAGTAACATAAATAATGCATAATGCAACAATTTATGGAAATACACATAATCCAACAACAAAGGAATGCATGGGTTTTTATGCATGGCATTTATTGGAATAAAGAGATCAATACAACACATATTTCAAAAATTCAAATCAAGCCATTATAGAAACAGGAACACATCGTGGCACTGTTGGGGAGCTTTTTTGAGCCCCTCAAATGCCTTGTAGAAGTCATCATCCGGTTCAGGTTTACTCATTCAAACCTGCAGGAAAAAAAAGTTTTCAAAACTATGAACAAAAGTGTGTTGTATCATAATAATATTAATAACATCTTTATTTTTGTTGTGGCCCAGGATCACTGTCTTCATATATTTTACACAATCTTTCTAGTTTGAGATAAACCCATTTCCTTGGATTTTATAATTATATTAACGTGGTTTACCTCCACAAACATGATCTGTCTGGAATAAGGATGAAGAAACAAAAAGATGTGAGCAGCCTACTACCACTGATGAAATGGTGGCAATAACCTACCTGTCCTTCAAAAAGTGAACTTATATATTAATATTTGAACTTAAAATAATAAAAAATAACAGTACATGACTAGTATTTACCTAACTTCACCGTCTAAAACGTCTGCTCAAATAGAGACATGTTTGTTAAGTTGTATGCACAGTTCGTTGATTCATCGTGTGCTATTTTTACCCTCGTCTTCGCATCTCAGACATGAACACACACAGCTCCTCCATTTGTTAACCATCTACTGACATTTGCACTGGCTCAACCTGCTTCTCTCGGCACATAAAGCTGTAATATATGCATACATTCAGTAAAACTATATACACAGTTTTACACAGGTTGACTAATTATATATTTACTGAAGCTATGCAGAGCTAATTACCATAGCAAACACAGATTAATAATGTATTGCTATTGTAACTGTTTAACAATAGGATATACAGTATATGTATATTAGATTTTTCTTGTTCTATTTATATGCTGCTGGCTAATGCATGTTAGTCCCAGTGAGGAAATATACAATATGTTTCTGTATTGTTCGATTTACATTCAAGCCTTTGTAAAGCCAGCCAAAGATAAAATGTATCTGTGTAAAAGTGTACTGCAAATGAACAAACAACATTCATTGAGATATTCTATTAATAATCCTGACAGCTTTAAATAGTTGACACTGAAATGACAGCATGCGTGCTTTATTTAGACCGGAGATGGGGGCATACAGTAATCTCTTCATGTATCTAACTATTATTTGCTGAATTTGACCTAAACATTGTTAAACTTTGACATCTGAAATCACCAGAATGATCTTTATAAAATGAAATATTATACAGTTTTGGATATTAGCACACAGCCAGATGAAAGAATGTAAGACATAATGCAAACTGAAATCATTTCACCTCACCAACACAAACGCTTAAATACATAATAAAGAAATCAACTGTGATAACAAATCTAAACTTGATTGAAAAATCATTTTCTGGCATTTTTTAAAATTAGGTTTCACCAACTCTCATTAAAATAAGATTTTTAAATACATGTTTTGTGAGATTACACAATTTTGATTTTGTCTGCAAATGGGTTCCAGTTCTTCAATCACAAACACCAACATTTAGTCTTCATCTTAATGTGTGAGGATGTGGCGGAAACAATGCCATTATTATATTATATAAAACAATAGAGAATATTGTTGGCTTTAGACACAGAAGACTTTGTTAACACACCAATAGACCAAAATACGTTTTACAACAGCAACACATAATGTATGTAACACAACGTAACATCATACTGTAAAAGACAGGGAGCACAATTAGCCAGGGAGATTGTAGTCAGTTTGTTGGGGCAGAGATTATTCTAAAAATGTTTTGGAATGTGAACGTTACGGTGTAAGGAGGGCACTCACAAGTCCTGGTTGAAGACTTGGTTTAGACCTGGGTTAGTTCTGGGCCCTGTGCGAGCTAACTTCAGGGTTTACGCTGGGCTGACGGTACTACGAAGATAACTTTTCATCAAGGTAGATCACTATGGAAAACGCTGAACGGCTAACCTGCTCCGGATCAGGGTAAGTTCCAGTATAAGATAAAAGCACGGCATTTGGACCAATCTGTGAAGTGAACCGAGCTGTTGGTGTGAGTGAAAAGAGGAGGGGGAACTGTAGAGGGGACTTGGGGAGCGAGGGGGGAGAAGAAAAAGAGGAAGCTGCTCAGCTGACTGACACAAACATTTGTCTCATGGTTCAAACGCACTTATACACATGTATACCACAAACTGTTCTGCACTTCTACACATGCATACTACAAACTGTTCTGCTCGGAATAACTTTATGTCTTGTATACTGAAATGCATTGTCTAATAAACTTATTGATGATTTGATTCTTCTTCTTCAAACTAGTCTAAAAAGCTATGGACTCTGTTTCGTGTGTGGAGCTGTATGCAGTGTGTTATATGACTTTAGATCACTGTGTGACTTCTTCTTTCCCGGCAATTAATATTCATGGTAACCTGTGCTGTGTCTTCTCTGTGATTGGTTGTTTTAGCGCTGACTCCGCCTGTTCTACGCTGACGTGAAAGAACCCCACTGTTAACTGATCCAGATCATATCCCGCTTTGTAGTACCACTCATCCAGAGGCGTCTGGGTTTGTACAGCCAGATAAGAGAGACATATCCACAAAAGGTTCAACCAGCTTTGTAGTACAGGGCCCTGGTTTAGCCATTTTGGTCCAATACTTGACAAAGACAAATATTTTGAGAAGTGGTCCTTGGTGTGAAAAGTTGGGAATCCAATGCTATAATCTTAGGTTACCGAAAGCTAGGTAGAAGAGAAAACTAATAGAAGCTACATGGTATTGAACACACGGCACAGTCCCATTTAACATAATAATCTTTCAGAATTATTATTTTAATTCAGTCCCTCCCTTGGCCTCTACAGCAACATCAGATCAGGCTTTTTGACTTAACACTTTGACCAATTTAGTTGAGTTTTACCCTAGTCCCTCCACTGGCCTCTACAGACTACAGGCGGCCAACTTTATATCACAGAATAAAAATATTGACTACACCTTTAAACACTTTGTCTGAAAATTTTGACCAAAAGTTGTGTCAGATGTGTAAAATACAGTATAAATTTGTCATTCAGTTTCCCTAGAGTAAATGGGTTCAACATTTGTGACTATTTTATGAGACAAAAGAGCCCCATCATCATGCTTCCATTGTACAGTAGGCCTTGTCCTTGTGAAAAAAACATGCAGACATCCCAAGAAATCCTCCTTAAATAGGTCCAACCCACCAGCTCCATCACTACCTCCCAGATTGCAGACAAAACAGCATACAGTTTGGCAGCTGACACACAGACGGATAGAAAAAAAATACAATCAGAAAAACAATGAGTGCACAGGATCTCCACCAATTCCTGATTCTTTTTAAATCTGGGCCAAGCTACAGCACTGAAACAGGCCTTGGACATTTCAGTTATGTACCGAGTAAATAGGCCCCAGGTGTCCTACAAATCCTAAAGTGCACCACTGTGGTGCCATAGGTAGCTCAGGCAGGGCTGTACACAAAGTAGAGATTACTATATCTAATATGGGACTAAATCAAGTTAGGTTTATCTGCAATCATCTGAAGAAAACTAGGCCTAATCCATATTTAAAATTGACTGAACTGTAAGTAATCATGAACTTAACCAGAACTAGACAAAAACAGAACTGAACAGGACTAAATCTGGTCTAACCCAGACTAAACCAGAACAAATTAAGAACTTAATCTGGCTTTATGATTTAGGGGCTCAATTATTTTTAAATTAAGGCTAGGACTAGGATTAACTAGAATTACATTTATGTAAAATGTATTAAAATATTTCAGATTTAAACCAGGACTAAACCAGAACTTAACAAGAGCCTAAGCAGGACTTCACCTGTCTGTCTTTGTGAATTTCACTGGATGTTTTTAACTATTCCAACTAAGTTTTTAATATAATTTCCTATTCTTGTTGTACATAATTTACCCTATAAATGTGGAGTCCATATACGTTTATCTCCTGTTGTATGATGTAAAGTAGGTAATCTGTTTTGGTCCTAGTCAGTGTGTTACCACTTTGACCAATAGTACTAAGTCCCCTGGCCTCTAGAGACTGCAAACAACTTCACGTCATACACCTTTAACTAAATAATGACCCATAATTTGCATTGGTTATATCAAACATATAAAAAATACAAAGGTCTAAACCTTTGGGACCTTGCATATGGCCATAAGTAGCATTGGGGGCATTGAGGAGGAAGGGTCCACGTGGAAGACAGTACGCCATCTTGTTTCAGTGTCCAATCGTAGCTGGAGCGAATCTACAGTGTGAAGAACAAGTGCTAGACATGCTGCACACAGTCGCACACACATTGACACACAACATTTCAAACACAGTGATGATACTGTAGCAGGCAACAGCGACCAGAGGATTACTGATGAGTCTTCTGCCTCCAGCTCCGGCGGGCTGTGTGACAAGGGAGTGGCAGAGAAAAATGGAAGAACAGAACATGTATACAGAAATGCAGAATAGTGGCTGTAAACTCACGCTGCTGCCACAGAGAGAAGACTAGACAAGCACAATGCACAATATTAGAAAACATGCAATGTGCAAATAATGACAATAACATAGTAACTTCGACTGAATTGATGAATGGTTTGAGCAAGAATAGACATCTGTGGCTTTACTACTCAAAATTGGGGGTCACTTAAAACCTAAAGCTAAACCAGTACCAAACTAGGCCTAAACCAGCACTGAAGTAGGACTAAACAGTGGCTGAATAGAGACTGAACCAAGCTTAAACCAAGACTAAAGTATAGTGCAGCCCACTGTCATACATCCTTAGTTATTGTGTTTTTGTTTAAAATACCCCATTTTCCCAAGCTAGCCTTTGCATATATACATTTTCCTCCCCATACACAATCACACTTTAGGACATGACAAACCCCATTCAGACCACCTTAACAGAGACCACCTTAAAATGCATTACATCAATCAACACCTGCCTCCTGGCTTCAGCATTCAATATAGCAGCATCAGCCAATATTTGAAGCCACAAACACTGCAGTCATAGTGAAATACTTGAACTAAAATGATAAAAGACACAGTAAAGCTCTGAACCAAGACGACTGACCGACAAACCCTGAAAAATGTAAGCAGTTATTCACCGTCTCACCCCAAAATGAGGCTGCTTTACACTGTGCCAGAGATGCTGAATCCACCAGTAGCTCTGCAAGTCTTCAGCCATGGGGACATCGTGTACAGACAGCAGCCGAACAATAGAAATCCAGCCTTGCAGCACCACCAAGCTTAAGACTAGACGCTAACTCGCTCCAGGTTAGCATTTGTGCACCAAGCTGAACAAATGGGCGTCAGTTTATTGAGGGTAGATACTAGATAGAGAGATATAGCATTGCATACAAGCAAAAGATTAGCAGAGGATGTCAAACTAATCCATGTTAGCTGATTAGCTACGGTTACAAGAGCATCTATGGGTGCATATTGAAATGCTAACATCTGGACGGGTTAGCCAGATGTTGCAGCAGACAAGAATGATATGATGATGAAGGAACGCCTAAGGCAAAGTGTCACTTATCTTATAAAGAGGGAGCTATACTCATCTATACCATCAAAGTCAATGTGTTGCAACATAGTTTTGAAATGATACACATAAATGATACACATTCTATATTCACTCTTGTATTTAGTATCCTGCCTTTTTATAGATAATCGTTTAAAGCATTCACTGTCCATATATGACTTGACCAATTTGTTCTAAGCATTCAGCAGCTGCCTGCAGATAAAGGCCGCAAAAGACTTATCATGGCTTGTCATGGCATCTCAACATCAGAATGAAAACTATTGAGTGCACGATCCAAAATATTAAATACAGAAAGACACATTAGATTTTTAGTTGCAGAAGTCTGAATTCACAGCCAGAAGCGAGTCTATAATGGGACTATTTCAAACTCACTGAGTATTACATTTAGCAATTCAACATCTGCCTTAATTTGAGCCTCTGTGAAAGTAAGCCCTCATCAATATCCCTGATACGCCCCATTTGAGGTAGACATTCTCCACGCTATGATGAACCTGCGAAAGGCGTTAATATATCTTTCTGCCACGCTTGAATATGCCTCAAATGAATTTCGGGGAGAGAAATGGCCTTAGAAACTAAAAGGATATTGCGGGACGCAGTGATACCTGATGGTAGACAGGTTAATCTATATGGATCAGGCTGTGAGAGACGTCATGTGCTTCACTTCTACTATGACAAATGAGTCTATGTGCAAAGGCCTGCTAAACCCTTGTTGGAGTTAATGGTGAAAGGTGCTATCATGTGTGGATACAGGATACTACATTCAAATATGGCTATGGGCGATGTGACCAACAATATAGGCCTACATCATTAAAACTGTTCAACATTATCAAGTTGACACTATATTATTACAATTATGCAGTAATGAATGCGTATGGGTTTAGGTTGTAGAAGAATGCATTACATTTGTGAACAATTCCGGTGTTACGGTATCTGGGGAAAAAAACAATATTTGATGAAACAGTATATCACCAATGCAGACTTGCTGGTCAACGGTCTGCATAACCCTTGTTGAAATCCACGTTGAAAAATGCTGTCAGCACAAACAAGATATACAAATAGACCGGTCAATATTCTGGCTTACTACATGATGGTCAGTGGCTGGTGCTGCATTCACAGGTCACACCAGCTCATATTGTAGACCACCTTTTCTTAAGTGTTAGCATGAGCCACCTAAAGTTACCATCGGCGAAAGTTCACTGAGGTCAAGCACATAACGTACAGAGCTGTCATGGTCACGCTCTCGACATTACTCTGTGCCGCTCTCAAGTCATTAAGGTGCACAGTCTGCAGCCGCGGCCGGGCGAGGAACAGACAAAGAGCTATCACACTGACAGATGCTTCTCTGCTTCCAACGGCCTCCAGTGGTATCCAAGAAGTTAATGCTGTCACTGCACTTTTAGCTGTTATTACCACTATGAATCTGCTTTCCTATACATACAAGTGGAGCAATTAACACCAAGCCAGCTGGATGCCTTATTGGAAATCAACTGTCAGCTGGCTTTAAAAGGTATTAAGCTGCTAGATGCTAACAATTTGTTAGCCATTTGATAATCCCCCGAGATGAGATTTGAACAGAATTTCTACATACAGTAACAAAAACGGCTACTTAGATATATACTAGTCACAAAAAGTTAGAGGTATTTGACTTTTTGGGTAATTTGTGCAAAATTGAAAATTTCTGTGTACAGGGATATATATCTACGACCAGGTGATTTATAGGTTATAGTGCATTTGGACTAGTATATATCCATTACATTATTGTAAACTGTGTAATTGAGGTTAAGAAGCATCAAGTTAAAACTAGACTTTATCACAGCATAGGTGGAAAAAGACTGTACAACTTGACTTCATCAGGCCAGTTGCCAATAATAGTTTAATTCTTTTATGCTATCTATTCAGTCTAGTGAGTGATTTGGATCCCTTTTTTGCCTAACCTTGCAGATAGCTTTATCCCTTGACAATTATTTTATATGATCCAGTGATGCTAATAAGTGATAGATGTGATATCCCCATTGTATATATATGTATCTTAATGTATGGACTGTATTGTACTTCATTATGACTAGTGTGGGATTACAATCGCAAATAGTAGTCTCCTATTTAATGCTTCTCAGTGATGCTAATATGACAATACGCCTATTTCTTGCCCTAACACAGCTGATCATTGAATCCATTGACATCCCAAACCAATCCCTTATGGTAGAAGTGTTTTACTTATGGCAGAATTCCCTTTGAGATCAATCTAAATCTAAAATTTTATTGTACGGATAAACCAATAACTAATCAATATCCAGAAAAGAAATGCAATGACTCGACCCGACATGATAATGCGACCAGCCTAGTGAAAGTGTGGCTTTACGATCGTGTGTGGTAAACGCCTTAGCTCACTGCACCATGGCCTTTATATTGCTGCTTGCTTTAACCATTGTCGAAGATACAGGCACCACCGCCGTCGCTGGAGCATCTCTCTCAGCTCCCGAGAGCCTAACCCGTGGACATGAAAACACAACGTCACAAGTTAGGGTCTCAGGGATGGAGGGAGATGCATACAAAAGACTGCACCCATCAAATCCTCTAAATATGCCCTACTGTTTAATCTGTGAAGTGAAGCGGGCACGCTCTAAGTCATATGAGGACTCGGGTCGTCTGAGCATCACCATAGTTACATCATGCACTGGGTTTTTGGTACATGGCTAAATTACTGGCAAATTACATGCATTTCGAATCTTGCTTCCAGTGAATTTGTGGACTTGCATGCAGTACATACAACAAGTGCAAGCCTCAGCCAGACACAACATTGATCAACACCACCCCCAACACCACCACCTCCAACTCTCTTTCCCCCTGGCCCCCTCCCCCACCCCGCTGGAACAATACAGCACTTTGAAAAATGCCTCCTGCCATCAGGTAGGGAGCCTGCTGCTGCTGCTGCTCTCGTACAGTATACGGTCTTCAATCCGGGGGTAAGTGGAAAAACCCAATTGGCATCATTAACAGTAATTATGACAAAGACAAAGGAGCATCCATCGCAGCATCAAAATCGAAAGCTATGTACGCGGCCTGGGTTCAACTAACAACCCCCACTGATATGATTTCTTCTTGCAAAAGCTAATAATATTAAAATCCCACAGAGCCATGCTACCTCTCTATCTTGCAATCCCTCCAACAAAGCTTGCTGCGTCTTTTGTCAGTGTACTGCGGTGGTCTGGGGGAAGCAAGGGTACAGATTATGCTTGGTATCCACTCACCCATTCACTCATGTTTCAGACCAGGATGCCTGTCTTCCTCGATTGTGTCCGTTGTTACCACTGTGCCTGCTCCGGAGAAGAAAAGAGCAAAAACACAAGAGCTCAGATTTTTTTTCAAGACTTACAGCATGCCAAAAAAAAATCCAAAAGTTGTATTATAGCGGGAGACGAGCAGAATAAACGACGAACAAAAATGTCAAAAGGCATGAGGATGGCTGCTAGTCGGACCGAGCCGGAATGAACCATGTGCACACACACACTGACTATCTCCTAGCTCCTTTCCTTAGCGCTTAGTACTCCACTCTACTCTCTCTCTCTTTCTCCCTGTTACACACACATACACATGCAGCGGCGGACAGGCACACAGCGTCTACTAGCCACAGGAAAAGACTATGACAACGACACAGCAAAAGGGGACACAGCGTTAGAAAAGGAAGCCATACTTTTCAGTTTTTTCTTCTTCTTTGTAGTCGCGAGCAGGTAGGTAACAGAGGAAACCAGAGATAAGCGAGAGAGGGAAAGTGCATGTAGCCGATCCCAGTGCCAGTGGAGCATAGCTGGAGAGAAGAGGAGGAGGCGGGGGGGCGGCGGTAAGAGGGAACACACACACACACACACACACACACATACATACACACACACACGCATAGCACTGACACATTCATTTGGCTTTTCCGAGCACCGCAACACGAGATCAGAAAGCCGCAAGTCCACCTCAGGTTGAGAAAAAAGACGAATTATACGACATAAAATGGACACTGTACTGTAGTATATTTATATTTCCTTTGTAAAAAATTTTAACCATAGTTTTACTGTATTTGTAGTTGTAGATGAACTGAAAAAAGATACAGGTTTAACACAGGTTGAAGGAAAGAAACAAGAACTGCAGGTTTGTACTTTCTTTGCAAAGCTCCCATTTGTTGGAGTCCAACACAGAAAGTCAGTAGTAGTTAAAGGAAAGGAACCACGAATTAAAACTTCTAAATGCTGCATGTCTAGCACAGACTGAGACAAAGAGTGGGCTGGAGCACTGTCTTTGCAAAACATGCTCCAGTGTCTGTGACTCCAAGAGAGGAAACTGGTAAAAGGAAAGCTTAACTATTTCTTAAAATGTATTACCGCAATACATGTTTCTGTTCCATTGTTTTATTCTCTTCTTTGACTCCAAAATGGAAAGACTTCTTCTGGAAAGCTAACTCCCTTTAACATCTACCACACACACCCCCTTCACAATACAATTCTCCCATTGCCCCTGGCTCCTTTTCTATTCTTCATCGGCGGAAGGAAAAAAACATATCACCACGAAGAAAAAAATTCAAGGAGAAGGTGGTGTATATTGGTGTATGTTGCGTTAGTGATGGTGGAGGGGGAGGAGATCGGAGGGTATCTTCCATTAATTTACCTCACAGCTGAAATCGCTTACAGCCCAGAGGCCCTCTTCTCCCCTGCATCAGCCGAGACATAGACACAAAAGGTGAGGAAGGAAGGGAAGTATCTAATGTTTTGTTGTGATTTTCGATCTTTTTTCGATTTTTGCTAAACAGTTCTTCATAATTTGGACTTTTATGCAAGAAAACAGATTAACTTTTCCAATGTCATATTTCAGATTAGTTGATAGAAAGGCTATGATTAGAACATTGATATAATAGTGAATGGGCCATAGTAGAAACATACGTAAATGGATGTGCTATGGCTTATAGAAGCTACAAGAAAATATGTATGTATTATAAAATACAAAAATGTCCATGCTTTTCATGCATCAGATAAATTAATATGAAATATATGCATACACAAGGATATTATGAAAAGTGAATGGGCCATACCATAGAGTAACATTACTACATGATTGTGCTATGGGCTTATAGGAGCTACATTTAATCTCAACAGGCTTTGGTATGAGAGAGTGAGAGAGAGCGGCAGAGACGATGGGGGGAGGGACAGATGAAGGGGCCTAACAGTAAAAGGAGATCAGCGACGTACAACTGACTACAGGCAAAAATGAGCGACCCAGATGAGAACCAGCACAAATCTACACTGCCCTCTTGCTTTGCTTACTGTCTGTAATCGTCAGTCCTTATTTCCTGCTGCACGCAGGACGATACTTTGTGAATTCCCTTGCCCCAAATACTGTACTGGAATAAATATACATTTGTATTTATGCAAAGTGCTACTTCAGCTTTGTCACTGAAAAATACAATCGTAAAGGATTTCCAAAGCTCCCTTCTGACACACAGACACACACACAGACAGGCTGCAGCTCATTTATCACCTGCTTTGTGGCCAGATAGAGCCTAGCTAATATTAGCCGCTAGACAAAGGCTTGCACTTGGACTTGGACATGCAAAAGGATATATCTGCACATTTAATTTGAAAAATCATAATGTAAGCCGCTTGATTTTAATCAGTATTTATGTGCATGTGTTATGTTGCCAAAATATGTGTTTTCTGGCAGTATTTTATAATTTTTTAAACTTGCATTGGCAAAAATATAAATACATACATACACAGCTTGGCCACTTTATTAAGTAGACCATGTATCTAATAAAGCTGCACCCTGTATTTCTGGCTGAGACCCACCTGCTTCTTGTTTGTGAAGTGGTAACAAGTGGTTATTAGCTAGTGTTGTCTTTATATCAGTCAGGCCCATCAACAATTTATTATAGCCCACTCACCTTTCTCTGCTAAACGGAGACATTGTTTAAATGTGTGTTCAAATTCACTAAAACCACCATAAGGCAGATTTGACATGAGCATATGTGCATGAATAATTCCATTAGTTTGACTCAAATTAATTACAGTATCCTACAGTATTTGAGCTCAAAATGTGAAACAGTCTACATAATGAAGTGGCCAGTGACTCTAGAGTTTACAAAAGAAACATAGCATCTTGTTTTAAAAGACATTGGTAAAAGTGGACCAAATAAAAAGATAGCATTCAGGTAAGGGACCATTGATTTAGTGAACCCATTTCACCTCCTCTAAGTATTCGTTATCTGGTAATGGCCAGGAATCAGGCCTGCTCGCCAAGTAGTACATCAGCAGAGCCCCAGATCTGTCAGACTGGAGCCCACGCATCGAGAGCAGCGGCAGCAGGAGGACCACTGCAGAGCCAGACGAGCCGCCATGGAGAGACTAGCAATGAGACAAAGCACTAAGGGACTGTGGTCATGATCAGTCTATGGGGAGTGAGGCTGCAGCAAGCATGGGACGCAACAACATTAAAACTATAGATTACACAAACATTATCATGACAAGTATAAAAGAAGAGAATATGGCTGCAATCAGATCATGTAGGAAATTCAGAAATCTTCCAATGGAGCGTTGGCATGCAATGTTTAATATAGACCACATAGAATTAAGAACACGTATAAAAGTTGAAGAACGGTCACTAAAATAGTCTAACAAAACAAAGGCACGACTCAAGCTGACCGAGTCTGACCCCTCCTCTCTGCCCAATGACTGCAGCAAATACACAACGATAAAATACAGCAAAGATGCACATGAAGAGTAGAAAGAGAGAAATAATCAATTAAATCTAATATATTTTATTAGTTTGCCATTTGCACTGACTATTATATACATGGTTGATATTTTGTCATTTTTAAGATACGTCAATTTGTAGCTTTTTTTATACTGTATTTAAATTCTAGTACGTATTACATTTAGTTTTATGTATGAACCAATTTACCTCTTCACCTACATGGCAATAAACAAAACATTGAGATGGTAATTTGTTAGCATGAAACCCATCAAAACGCATGCAAAATAAGTTATATTTTGTGCAATTTTGTAGCTGTTGGGGAAGTAGAAGTGATGATATAAATAGTTTTCTCTTATCACCTCACTACAACAGTGAAACTCCCCAAATGTATTCATTTATTTCATTGGCAAAAAGGGGAAGGTTGATACTGGTCTCATAGTTTTTACACATCAAACATTAAGGATGAAGAGATTACTTTTCCTTGTTGTGCCAACACAATTCTAAATTAGGATATCGATGATCTTAGTATTTTTCCATCAGTTGCCAAGTCTAAAGGAGATACACTCTTTACAAATGGGCCAACAGGGGGCAGTCTTTGGCTCCTCAGCTGGAGCACACACACACACACACACACACACACACACACCCACACACACAGGCCTCAGAGTTTGTCGGTCCAAAACGAAAAAGGCCAAATTGCTCTGCTGCACCCATTCGAACTGTCTCGCCTTAGAAAATGACATAAAAATAACCAATTTTAATATCATGTTTCTGGCACAACTAAGAGAAACAGGCTTGAAAATGTCTGAGAGCTGTGGTATTTGATTTGGAGATATGTTTTTAAGTAATATTATCCTGAAGATACTTACCTGGTAGAGCATAGATACGTATAAATGCGGTCAGTTTATGTAAGTGATTTGTGGGTCTCAGGGTCTGGACGGTGGGTAAAGTTTTAATATAATTATAATTAAATAAAATAGTAAAATGGTTTATTTAGTGCCGTTTTTGTTCCTGTTTGACACCTGCTCTAGAAGGGGGCTTGGGTTTATTTAGGTCTGGTTTTTAAAATTCTAATACAAAAAATTGTAAATGTATAATAGACGAAAAAATGAACGAAAATAGAAAAAAAAAGTATAATAGACAAGAAAGAATAATTGGTGTGTACAACCAAAAAATTGTTTATTTTAGAGTCAGTTTTGTTCCTGTTTTATTCCTACTTAGTTTTCAAAATACGTGTGCCACAAAGGCTTTAATAAAATAATGAAGAAAAAGGGCCCAAAAACCTGTCGCTTGCAAGTAAGCTGTTTACAGGCAGTATCAAATTTAATGCCTCAACATAATTTGAAACACATATATCTTGGTTTATATAGGCCCAGTTCAATCCTGGTTTGGGCACCATTTGGACATTTCCACAAAGAACAAGAAGGAATTAAAATCACCAAAACAAATACCACCACTATTGCAATTTATTGTAAAAACATTCCTTGAAAATTTGAAATAAAAAAATACGCTTGAACGCCAACAGAAACATCTGATATTATCATTCATTAGGGCTGTCATAATACTTCTCATTTCACAGACTACAATGCATGCGAGCTGATGAGAAATATTTTGACAATAATTGTTGGGTCTGACAGATGATTTTATTGCATGTAGACGTCCGCCCCTGTCTGGCTCTAGTCTTTGGTGTGTGTGATATAGTTTACAGTTTACAGTTTACAGACGTCAGCATTAATGAGGTTAAAATGAAATGAACTGAAATGCACACGCAGCTCACATCAACTCAACAATGAATGCCTTCAGATGTGTTGCATACTGCATACATAAACCTGAAGCTCTGACAGATGACACAAACAAACATACATCTAACAGGTGGGACACAGGCAGCACACAGACAGACACATAAAAGAATGTCTTTAAGGTGCAGTTTTGAAGCTGGGCTTTGGGCAGAAGCAATATAAAACACCACACTGTATTTGTGTGACTGCATCAAGGGCTAATAGACACATCAAGAAGAAAGAAGTGTGCCTGAAAAGAGTTTTGGTGGAAACTGCTTAGAGTCACTAAAATAAAATCTAGAATAGTTTCCCCATTTTTAAAGGTAACCAAAAGCACCGTGAACCAGCTTCCTGGTCTGGTTCAATACCAAAAATGAAAGGACATTTGAGCTGGCAAGGGGATTTAAAAAGCTAATTATCCCTAACAACCTCTTGCTGAGAGGCAGGTAAACTTTATCAACAGTTTTAACCAAAAGTGTAGCATAAATAATTGCACTCACTGCAGAGCTGCATTTTCTTCTGTCAGTCTCTTCCAATGTTATAAAAATATAAAAATAACACAATAAAGACACAAAGCTTTAAGTTTAAAATGTCAAGATTTCTTTCTTTTGTTCCCTACATATTTAGTTAGGAGAACAAACATTCAACAGCCTTCAGGATCTGTACAATCACTATTTATCTTCTTTTGAAAAGATCATAATATGCAAAACATGTTCAACAGGCGGTGCCACTTTTGTTACACTTGAGTTTGTTGCATATGGAATTTAATACAATGAATACAAAATATATATTAAAACACTTTTTCAACATGAAAATTGTACAGATTTGATTACCCTTGTATGTGGCAAAAGGTGCATACATAGTTTAAAACATAAACATAGTCTGTTTACATACATTTTAGCGTCATATTACAATCTCTAAAAGACTCTTTCTTGGGAAGAGTTTTAATACTTTGTACCCCAAAACCTTTATGCATTAAATTATAAAAACAATTAAAGGCAGAACTGGTGAATAAATAAAAATATTGATGTCTCAAGAAGGCTGTATATATACATGTGAATTGCTCTGTAGATGGTGCATATTCATTCATCTACCTAGACAGTGGTATTTAGATATCCCCTAAAACTCATAAATTAGGCTTAAATTCCGTTCTTGAATGAAAAGGCCACAATGTAACATAGATATCCAAAATAACCATAGTTCATTAAAACAAACGTAGAAGAGAATATCACAAACCAAGCATCATCATCAAGGACAGATGTCTAGACACCCTCCCATCTTTCGACCATCACCAAAAAGCCATCTTTGTATTATTGACATTGTGCAGCGTATCCCGATTTAGCCGACTGCACCGCCACCATTATTCTCTTTTTATTATTTTTTTGTTGGTGAGACAGTCCCACATCAGACAGTATCGATCCATCTGAGCAGAGTGCCATGCCATACCTCAGGGAAAGCTAGGAGGTTGTACAGTTATCTCCCAGGGTGTAATTCTCAACTATACAACCTACTACCTCAACCTGGGAGCAAGCCAGTGCCGGACACCAGGACTACTCTTGGGTTTCAATGGTATTGTAGCACTCCTCACCACTTTTCTATGGACTTGGGCTTGATTGGTCTTGGCTGATAAAAGTATAGGTCTTCACACAGTCTTGATTTGGTCTTCACCCATTCTCAGACTCTTAGAAGTATTTTTGGTTTTGAATCGGTCTAGGCCTACTTGGTCTGGGTCTCTAAAAGTCTTGGTCTTGGTTAAATTCTGACTTGATCTCAGGTCCTAAAACTCATGGTTGGGCTGGGCAATATGGGCAAAAAAAACTTAAAGCTGTAGTCTGGAGGTTTCATAAAATAAGATTAAAAAACAAAAAAGCAATCTACCAATAGTGGTTGAGTTTTACTTTAGTCCCTTCCTTGGCTTATACAGCAACATCAAATCAGAGTTTGTGTGAGCTGCCACACTATTCAAAAACTATTGGTGGTGTGGTATTTCATAGACTAGAGATTTGATGTTGGTGTAGAGGACAGGGGAGGGACTAAATTAAAACAATAATCATGACAGACTTTACATCATAGATCAGGGTCAGACAGTCAATTTTGAGCATTGTTTAATTATTATTATTATTATTATTATTAATAATATTATATATTTTTTTACAATTTCTTATTTTTAGAAACCTCTGAACTATGGCTTTAACACATATGAAATGTATTATCAGCTAGAATTTACAATTTAGCAGTTTTTCAAATTGTAAAAAACACAAATTAATCAAATTAATTCAATTGATTGCCCAACTCTAGATCTTGGCCTCTAAAAGTCGTCACCTCATTGTTTACTGTGGTCTCGGTTTGGTCTAGTTTGGTCTAGCTTGGACAACACTAGTCTTCAGTAAAAATTAAGATTATTGTCGTGATTCGAGGTGTAAAACACGTCCTTGTTTGATGTCCCAAAGAAGTGATGATATCATTTTAATAGCTGCCCTGGCAAAGTTAGTCACCTAGAAACTGTCTCCATACACAAATCACATAAACATGTATTTCACCAGCGCCGGTCCAAATTCTTGACGTCAATGACCCCTAAACAGACGCACTTATTGGCCTCCAAAATGTTGATCAAATTTGGCTCCCCTCTGGGTTCAAAAATGCCTTGCTGTTTTGGCTGTTCTCTTTAGAGAGCATTAATGTGTGGGCGGTAGTAGTTAGAGTAGGAAAACAAGCATTACTCCCGTCATTCAAATGCGTTTCTTAATTGAACCGGCGTCGGCTTAATTGGCTCGAGAAAGAGACCAAGATGGAGCTAATTGAAAGGTAGGGAAAGCAGTGAAAACAGAGTGCAAAGACACAATTGAAGCTCTAATTGCTATCTCGAAATGTTACATAAAAATAATGTTCACAATCTGCTAAAAGCTGCAAGGTTTTGGGCTTTTTTTGATTAAATTGTTGGTGCATCGTAGTGCTGGCTTCACAGACGCAGACCTGTAGATACAAGCTTGTGGAGACAGAAAACACAAGTTCGGATCTACGGGTTTGAGTTCGTGAGCGGCTCGGTCCAAATCGTCCACATGTCACAACACTGCTAAACGAAGCTAAAAAGTCAATCTGAAGATGAAACATTAGCACCACTTATTGCTGAAAATTAGATGCAGATATTTTGCCTAATATTCAACAAAAATAATGATGACTTTTTGGCTGGAAGATGAGATGTAGTGAGATGAGAAGGCATTTGGTCTAGTGATGTGAAACAGATTTGCACAATAAGGAAATTGGCAACTTTCTAAGGAGGGTTTGGTGGATTATTATTATTTTTTATCTCCACACGTTTTAGGGGAAATCATTCTTTCTTAGCTTATTTAGACACAAATTAATATTTTATAATGTGTCTATTAAATATCAGGAGTGCCCAAAGTATAAAAGCCATTTCAACACAATCTCACTACTCGCTCTTCCCAAAATGCAACAGGGGAAAATCCAAGTATACTAATATTACTACTCATTAGTCCCTCTCACATCAACTTAAAAATATACAATATATAAGTACACAGTAACGTAAGCATTAAAAATAAATCTTTACGTAACAAACAATATAGACTATTTTATGTAGTAGCATCAGCACTTTGTGTTAAACTTCACAGACTAGTCCAGCATGGATACAATTTCTATTTATTAGGTTGATTAAATTGGGGGGACACCGCAGCCAGAAATAGACTAGTGTCCTCATTCTGAACAATCGTTATATTCAACAATATTTAAGTTGGCATACAACCATGACAGAAATACACATAAAAAATACTCTTCAAAATCAAGTCATCAACTCTTCCAGATTTTCTACTAAACTTAAAAGACCATAAAACTAGATTTGGTTTAAGGGACTGTCTCCACTGTTTGTAGTCAATAGAGCTGTCGTTGTGCAGCACTAGCAACAAATACTCTGAGATGAAAAAGTGAGTGTGGTCCAATTTCAACTTTGAGACTCCATCTGAAGTTCGCGTTCTGCTTCTCTTTCCTGCGCCTGAATTTAAATGAGACGTCTGACTTTGAAGCTGTTGCCAAGTTGCTTAAAGTATGTCAGTGGGTCTTTGCCAGCGAGCTGAAAGACACCTTAAGATTGGCCCCAACAAAGGGGTCAGCGGGAGCCAGAGCCGCCCCTCCAGCACCACCACAACGCCATCAGGCCATTCAAGACGAACCCACACAAGCTACACGCCACCACTTGCTGCTCAAAGGTATCTGTCTTCATCTACCCACAATTCAAAGCATGGTGAATAAATAAGCTGCTGGAGTTAGAATAACAAAAATTAGCCAGCGCCAAACCATAGCTGCAAAACTATTTTTGGAAAACCGGTTTGTATTTTTTTCGCCAATTACCAGCGCTAGTGGCCAAAGCCAGGGGTGTTCTAGCTGCCCAAATCTACCCAGCAACAACTTTGGGGCGTGGAGATGAGAAGAGAGAGACATGAGAAGAGGTGAAGAAGTGAGAGGTGAGGAAGTGGCATGTCGTTAGCACTTCATAATATCTCGCAATGTAAACAGATAGCATCGCTAGCCGACAGGTAGCTTTCCTGGTATAGGCCCCTTTCAGCAACAGCTAATGTACAGAAAACACGGGGCAAAATACAAGATTAGGTACACATAACCGGAACTGAGTTTAGGTGAAATAAAATCTAGTTAATAAATAGAAAAAGAACTTACTGGTTTGACAATTACTTACCGATTTCTCTTTTCCCGTTTAGCTTCCAATGCTACTCATCAGGGCCTACAGTGCTTGGCGAAGGTATAGGCAAAAGCATATCCACCGTGGGCCATCATCAAAAAACAACTACTAAAAAAACAGAAAAAAAGAGCTCAGGCAGAGGGATGAAACAAAAAGCAATAGGACGAAAGACCGGGGGGAAGCTGCTAACAGAAAAATAAATGCATTTTTACTGTTTGAGCTATTTTAGTTTGCAGTGCAATTGTAATAATAAATACCAATTGCAGCGAGCTAATCTTTGTAGACTGTAAAAAAGAAACGCACTCACTCCTACAAGGCGCTCCCTGCAGTACACTACGACCAAGTGACAAGCAACATCTGTTTTCAAGACGGCCAAAATCCCAGTCTTAGAAAAGAAAAAAGCGGGAAAAATGGGCTTGATTTTTCTCTCTTTTTTAAGTCTTCATGAACAGCAAACTCTCCAGTACTCGCTCAGCTGAAAAAGGCAAAACAGCTAAAAGGGGGAGTGTTGGAAATTCAGCACAGCCATGAAGCCGTCCTCTTGTCACCCTTGAACCTCTCCCCTTCAAGAGCTCCCCCTCCTCTTACAATCTTTCAGCACAATCCTACTACGCCGATTCTGCTTCCCAAAATGCAACGGGGAAAAATCCAGGTGTAGTTACTTACTACTCACTAGTCCTTCCCAAAACTTCGGCAAATGAACAACTATTGAATCCTAGGAGTCCCACACCAGCCAGGAGCCAGACTGCCCTGGTTTTGCACGTACTACACATTCATAGATGCACACTAAAGTGCATATACCAAAATACACGCACACGCACATTTCTTGGAAAGCTTCCCTGCACCAAAAACAAATACCAATCTTTAGTTAGCCTCAGCTGCGAATAGAAAAAGAAGAAGGAGTCATTTCGGGACTTGGCTCGGGTTTAACCAAGAAACAGATACAGACCAGTTCTCCATATGCCCGAGTTTCACAGTTCGAGAGCAGCTTCAGATTCCTATGTATCATAAAACGGCAAAAATTCTGTCACTCATTCTGATATTATCCAAGATCTACAAACCAAATTATTAGACGCATTCGGCAAACTAGAAATTTTGGTAGCTTTGGAAAAAAAAATGACCAGGAGGGTGGTATTGCTGTGCGAATGCTACGAACAACACCAGATCTATTCCATTACGGGACATAAGTGGGTGCCAAGTGAATCGATACAGCACTCATGGACAAAGAGCAGGTTTAATTTGGGGTTGCAGGAGTGAGATATAGACAACACATTTAGAGCAGCATTTCCCAAACTCTGCTGAAAAGGGTGGGTCAGAGGCAGTGCAGACTTCACACTTCTGGCATTTATAATACAAAAGCGGTTTCAGGACTAATAACAAAAGTTCGAGTGATGGCAGTTTAGAGCTTAGTTAAATCAGTACATTTGATTTTAGTGCGTGAAAAATTAGGCTACATTTAGTGTGAGAATAACACATGAATTCCTACTTTGCAAAAGTTCGTCCCCTTAGAATTATAAAGTTCTATCTGACATTTTTTGGGGCAAAATTGAGTTATTTACACATTCCTATATTTGGATAACTAATCTTTACAATAGCAATTGTTTTGTAGAGTTTTATTAATATTATGAATTTAAAAATGTATGTAAAATTATAAAGTCCTTTCTGTAATACTAAGTGGATTTACTCAAAAGCAGTCAGAAAACAGATAGAACCTCCAATTATTATATGTTTAAGAGCACAATTTTTACATTAAATTATACCACCAATCTTTGTCTTGAAAATATAAGACTAACATAAGATATGACAAACAAAAATACCTTAAGCCAGCTCACACCAAAACCCTTAAAAAACCCCAAGAGCACAAAAAGCTTGTATACGGTAAGTCAAAAGTGTGCAACTTAAAGTATATGACATACAGTATATGGCCTTCTGCAGACTCCTCATTTCTGTCTGATGTGACTGGTTTGGGATATGTTGACATCACACTACAAGAATTCGGGGCAATCAAGCGGAAAGAATGGTTCCCCCCGAAATAAAAATTCACCCAGTGGCCTGTGTTATTATGAGTCCCATTACAGTAAATAGGCACAAACCAAAGCCCAAACCACAACCATATCTAATCTCACCAAATTTCACTGCAGCCATGACCCCAGCTAACCCCGGCACAAAAAGGCCAATCAGCACAATCTGAACCATTTATTCCACTCAACAAAAACTCAAAAGATTGGCAAGTATGACAATAAACGTATGAGGTTGTCAAGTTTTGGGAATCTCTCAAATCCTTTCATGGATGGCAACTATTAAGATGCCTGCTTTTGAATTTAGTTCAATAAAACAAAAAAGTAAGGAATTTATATAAGATTTTATGATTACCTAAACAAAAAGGAATAAAACATATAACTACAAAATGGAGATTTAAACATACCCAGGAATTACCTATTGCAGTGAAATGTGAAAAGTGACAAAAGCAGCACAAATTGTCCCCTTAGGTTCTATCTGCGTTCTGTCTACATTTGAGTAAATTCACTTTAAAAAGTCAAGGCTTGATATTGATAAAAAAAAAGAATAATAAAATTCAACAAAACACAATTGTAAAGATTAGGCATCCAAATATAGGAATATGTAAATAACTACATTTTGCCCAAAATATCAGACAAAGTTCAAATTCATTTATTTATTATTCTATGTAAAATGTTCTCTATGGATATTTTAAAATATTATCTAGCACATTATCCAGCTATCTAATAAACAGTACATAATGTATAGAAAAAAGGTAGACAAAAGACCACATTTTAAAAACAGATAACGCCATATTTCTCATGTGGATTCTCCTCCATTGATATTACACCATCTCTTATCACACCTGTGTACTATGTGGTAAATCAATAGGGTTTTGTGTGCATCTGAGCCACCGTGACCAAGCAATTTTCCTGGTGGATATAAAAAAGTCCAAGTCTAAGTTATATCCCAAAAACATTTGGACAACATTGCTTTTTGAACCCAGTAACCTCTCCAATGTTCCAACCACATATGTGCAATAAGGAAATCTAGTAAAAGTAAGAATATCTGAAAAGCCAAAATAAAGGCTGTTTGGTGAATATGAGGCGATCAACTGTAGCTGGACAGAGGCTGGTGTGAATCTGAGGTAAGCACTGACGTTTGCTTTAAACACTGCAGTCATTTGTCACCTCGGTCTGGGGGAAACTTGGAGGAAAAACTCAAGAGCATACACTTATTCTTTTGTTTCTACAAGTATATAATGCAGAAAACGTGATGATAATCTATAGACTTGTTACAGAGAGATCTTAAAATGATCCTTTGTTAGACGCCGTATTGACTCTGGTTATTTGATCTGATGAAAGTTTTATTCAACTTATTGTTTTTTGGACAAATATTGTGCTGTCAACCTTAATATATGTGTATTGTGTAATTTATATTATACTATTGGGCTACTTTCTAAAGTGTTTCCCAAAACCACACGTTTAATACTGTTTTAAATCTACGCTTTTCTCGTTAGCGTCACTAGCTTCATCTTACATACATATTAATTGTACCTGACAATTTTCCCAAAGAGCAGCAGGCATTTTGTTGTTAAAAAAGGCTATTTAATTTTCAATACCTGGAGCTCAGTACTTTCACTGCTGTGTATTTTTTGTGGATAAACATGAAATAATAATAGATCAGTTACAGTCTGAAAACTTAATCCTTACCCAACTTAATTAACTTCATTCACTGCACATGACTCTCTGAAAGCATATTAGCTGTTAGTCACTTAATTATTCTAAACTGCTCCGTGTTAAAAGTTTTTACCGGCGAAAACCCTCTCCATCTTTTTTCTCTCTTCTTCTTCTGTGCGTCTGATATTCTGCTCACGCACAACTGCGGCAGCCCTCCTCCAATCGCTGGCATTAATCCACACCTTCAGACCCCCCAGACGCACACTCACACAGTCTGCTCACCCACAATGCACCTCTGCTCCCAAACTTTTCCCAGACACATTTGGCCTTGTGTCTATGGCTCACCGCGCCCTCCCCCCCCAGTCCCCTTTCAAGCTGCTCTCCCCAACGGGGCTCTTCATCGTCCAGTCGCATTTGTTCAGGGCCTTTTTATTTCTCAAACTCTTTAAATTTCCCCTTTCTCCGTCGCTATTCAGTCTGACAAAAGTATCTCCTAATCTTCCCTCTGAGTCTGCACTGGACACAAAAAATGCACACCAACCCACCCACCCAACCACCCAAAACCGCCGGTGAGCGGTGAAATGCTTTGGCGCAGTTGTGTTTTGATGTTTTAGAAAGGTTTATATCTTACAGACCTCCAAGTAGATCTACTCCATCTATCTGGGCTTGAGAGACAATGCATTTTATACAACTGTACACACTCTCAATGGTCTAAATGGTAGTCTCAGTCCTCTTGATCACGTACAGTAGCAAGGCCAATATAATTACAATATTCAGGATGTAAATTGGAGAAAAGAACTTTTTATACTGAAATAAAAAAAAAAAAAACGGATGATATCTTTCAATAAAATCTTTTTGAAAGTAATAGTGGTTAACTTTAGGAGTTCATTCTGTCTTTTTGAGACTCTTGAGCTATGTAGAAAAATTGATTTTCTAAAATTTTGTCCAAATTTTGTTTTTACATCTTTTCAATTTTCCGCCAAAGATATTCAAGTCAAGACCCTAATTACCCAAATTGGTGGACAATGTTGGCTTAAAAACGAGCTGCAGCATTCCTTATATTTCAGTAAGAGACCAAATTGATACCAAATAAATATTGTTCTCCAAACAGTGGTACATTTTCATTAACCAAAAATGTTTCATACTCAACATTATGCCCGACATGCACTGAGGTTTCAGAACTATGATCTTTATTTCTTAATATAGTCTACCTCTATAAACTCAGTCTACTGACTTTAAGAGCTTCAGGGTCTACTGCAAAATGATGTGGGTGACGTCGATTACCTTGTCCAGTCTATGGCCAAAATGAACATTTTAACTGGAAAATCAACATCTGTACCATCAATACACAGGTGTACGTCATCAGCGCAAGACAATGCCCTATGCATGGGTAATGCCAACATCTTTGTAGGATCATGGCACAGTGCATGTGTTAAGTTTTTGTTTTGTATGATAAACCAGTAGCAAGGGTTAAACCAGATTTGAACCAGATCAAAACCAGGATTACAACAGGTCTAAATCAGGTCTAAATCAGGTCTTAGAAAAAACACCATCAGGGTTAAACCAAAACTACACTGAATCAAAACTGAGCCTTAACCAGAAGTTAGCAGTAGTCCACACCAAAACAGGACAAAATATATATAAATTACAACTAAATAAACACATGACCTCATCAGTACTACTAGCAAAACCTATATACCATCTAAAGTACCCATCCCATGATTTGAGAACCACTGCAGAAAGCCATAAGCAGCACCTGTCAAGGCCAACTACAGGATGAACTTATCATTAGTTTTTTGCCTGTAATCTTCAGAAGCATCTCAATCTCCTTAACATTCCTGCACTAGTCAGTCATTTACTGCTCGGTCACAGCGTTTCTTCTCTGGCAATGGAAAAGAAAAGACCTTGTGCAAAAGGCCACTATAATCAGCATATGTCTCTGACAGTGTTTTCCTCATAAGGGTTTTAACATTTATCTGTGATCTCATTTGGCTTGGCTCTTGGGAATGGTGCTGTGGTGCTGGGAAAGACAAAGCTAAGAGGATTGAGCTGGAAGCTGGGGTAGACATGATGGGAAGGGCAGATAGAAAGTTAAATAAAAGACAATGACTTCTTCAAAATAAAAGGTGAAAAAGAAGCTAATAAGGAAGATGTGATCAAAAAGATGCCAGCGTAGATTATCTAAGTTGGAAGATATAGGTTTAGTTATATAATTACTTTAAATGCTTTTATGATATTTATTACATTTCTAAAGGTAATACAACACTAGCACAACATACAACATTAGGTAAAGCTGTTTTAGATCAAAGAGAAGTAATTAACAGACACAGAAGTTTACAAAAAGTTAGTCTTTATTAGTGTGTTTGTATTTCTTAATGGCCTGACCTTGAAGACATGAGTATAGACAGTGATTTTGTTGGTGATTCCTTCAAAGCATTTAGCCAATACAAAAACTTTGACTGTAGCATAAAGAACTGTTTTCAATGGCAAATATTTCAAATGGAAAATTAACAGAATGAAATCTTATTTACAGATAAACAGAAATGAAAAGTAGATATGATTCATTCTGTTACAGTTCCCTCATTTTGAGTTGTAACCATGACACTAAATAGCAATATAATGTGAAAAAGTATAATTATGGCTTCTAAATGTGTGAAGTATGGAGTTATGCTGCCAGAATATTAATGTGTTATAGCTTCTAAGATAGATAAAAATACTGATAGTTGCAATTTAAAACAACTCTGAAAATTAAGCTGTTTTTTATGTTTATTATCGTGTGATTTTACATTATATGTCATTATGGCACATCAATACGCCTAACTAAGCTGCCCATGCGTTTGTGTGTACTCATTGTCCTTTTGTTTCAGCATCGCATTAAAGCCCCGAGCCTTCCTCACCCCTCCTCTTCCTCCGCGCCTCTGTCCTCGTTTGACCCGCCTCAGACTCAATCTCTGCCACTGCCCGTCTGTGTGCGCCACAGCTGGTCCTGCCTCAGAGCGTGCCACCAATACTGCCGCCATCTGACGCCTAAATGCCGATCTCTAATGTTATTTTTACTAACATTTTTACAGTTTTATCTTGACGTTTGACATTATATTTTGCCATCTGTCTGCTGCCCCAGTCTTTTTTTAGTGTAACCATCTAATTCTTTTGTGCTACGAGTCATTTAGCTGGCATCTTATTGTTGCAGCGGTTCAGGCCTAGTGTCCAAATAAACAAAGCAATTTGACAAGAAGACAAACATGAACAAAACATGGCCGCCATTTCGAAAAATGTCTGGACGAGAAAAATGCTCACGGTCGCTCTAGGTCCAATCAGATATCGTGGGTTGATAACAGACCAGGAAGTGGCATGTGTGCGCTCGAAATCAATTGGCTAGTCCCGGAGCAGTG
The DNA here is from genome assembly GCA_036025475.1 of Philypnodon macrostomus. Lineage (NCBI taxonomy): Eukaryota > Metazoa > Chordata > Actinopteri > Gobiiformes > Eleotridae > Philypnodon > Philypnodon macrostomus. The sequence goes on from JAVQKC010119985.1 coordinate 38,616, forward strand.
GCTTTTACTTTGTGCCAGCTGCTGATAAGCCCAATGAAAGCAAAGGAACCAGACAGACAGAAACAGAGCGTATGAAGCCGGCACGAGATATGCATGTGGTAATTGTTATTATCAAATAAATGGTTTAATGGAGCATATGTGAAGTTAATGTTTTTTACATACTGCACATATACATAGTACTTGTGATTCTAATGGGATTGTAATGTTTGAGGACAGATTAATTTCTCAAAGGAAGTACAGGCGGTTGATGAGGTAAATCTCATTGTCTGAGGGATGATTTAAAGCAGCCTTGTAAATGAAGTGTTTAACAAAGTGAGCTGAAGCAGGTTGATGCTGTTGATGCTCGTGGATGAAACAGCTAGAACGTAAATAATCGTTTAGAAAAGATGATTGAGATGTTTGTGGGTAAAGTCACAATAAAAGGGATGTTCAGGGCCACACATAATATTGCGCCAGAGACTGTGCAGCTACATAAACAAGTAAAACATTCAGTTCAAACATTAAAAAACACAAGCCTTTATGAATCCACTGGACCTAAAGGTTTACTATTAAGACATTTTCCATCAGTAGTAAAGTTACTGAACAGATATATACTACTGCCCCTGACAGATTGCCCCAGCGGCACTAAGGGATGGGTCAAAAGACAAAATTCCCTACAGGGACAACCTTGTAGGGGTATTAAAATTGATATTACTGTATTTCATGAAAGTAGGTATTGAAGACAGTAATGTATGGTTATATGAAGGTCAATAAGTATGCTCTTTTCTAATAGTAAAATATGCAAACATGAATAATTTGACTTATATATTTAATGAACATCTATATAAATGTCCTTCTCCCTGCGTCATTTACTCTTGATCATTTTCACCCCCGCCCCACTGAAGGACAGCCAGTGCAGCCAAACTGGCACGCTGCCACCTCCCGCCCCATTTTAGTATAATACCCATCATGCATCACTAAGACACAAACTGCTGCACATTAGTAAGAAGCATTTGATTTTCTTCATTATGCGCACAGCTATTTTAGAAATGAATTGCAAATCTTATTCATCATAATCATAATCTAGATTCAAATTACAAAGAAACACTTCATACTTTACACCGCATATGAGAATCTATGGTAGCCCAGTGAGGACATGTAGCTACAAAATATCTGCAGTAACAGTGGTAGTAAAGGAAGTTTTCCTGAAGATATCAGTGTGGTTTCAAGGTCAGGCACGTCACATAAGAGAGTACTCTATATCAAGATACTCAATATTACTACTTGAGTAACAGTGGCAACATACATACAGGCCCCTTTATTAGGTAGTGCTTGTGAGCTGAGAGAACTGATTTATTCATGTCTAAGAGAAACCACTGAAAGTCAAACTAAGCTTTAAGGTTTAATTGACTATCTTGACGTATGTGACTTTCAAAACAATGGGAGACATTCTGGGTATTTCAGAACTGATTGATCTACTGAGAAATATCCAGTGAGTGGCAGGTCTATCAAAAATGCATTGTTCATGCCAGGGATCAGAGCCTCATATTGCAGCAGACCATCTCTGAATGCTCAAGATGATAAAACATAAAGCAGGTGAGCTAGAGCAACAGAAGACCACTTTATTAAGTACTAAAGTGGCTCTTGGACTAGTGGGTGACTGGGCCTGAAATCACTTAATATAACCCTATCAAAGAAACATCAGCCCAAATTGCACCTTGCCTGATTTTGGCAGATACTTCTAAGAGGCCACACCTCTTTGTTGAAGATCAGTTAAATCGTAGTGCTTGTGCTAATAGACAATTATTAATTATAAAAGTCTTCCTAATGAACAGGCTCAGTGGGACTGGCCCCTTTGAGGATCAGGTGGATCTGTGAAGACTCACTGAAGTCCTGCCAAAGACCTGTCCCTGCAGATCGAGATGGCACACTGAGCGGATGAGCTACAGGGCTGTCATTACAACAAAATACAAAGACAATATTTGGCATCAAGTACTAATTCATTGGGCTAAAATGAGATTAACCCACTTCTGAAGGTAAGAATAATAGTTGGAAAGCATTACTAAAACCGACCCAAAAAAGATTATGAGGAGTAAACTAGGTGCAAGACGTTGTAAATAAGGATGGAACCAGGTCTCCCAAAAAACAGTACCATAACTTCACCATCTTCATCACGTATAGACCAGGTCTAAACACAATATAAAATATAAAAAAAAGAGAACCACACCACAGTAAAATAGAAAAATAACAAAGGGTAAATACATATTTTCAGTAAATAAATAATAAAATAATGAATAAATATCTGATCTGTTTAGGTAAATAGAAAGAGCATATAAAAGCTACAAGGAAGTTGGTCCATACGCCGTAACTCATTAAAGAAGAGCAGACACAAATAAAGTTAAAATAAAAAGATCTATTGTGGTATTTAGCTTATTTAAAGAAAATCGTATTAGCAAAATGTGGGTACATTTTACTGCCATTTCAAACTGAATCCCAATAGAGTCAAAATTGATAAATCACTGTTTTCACTAATTCCAAACAATAGCCCGAATATGAGAAGTGAAAACTGATAATTTTAATTAATTGTTGTTGTCAGCTCGTATTAAATATGCAGTGAAGACAAAAATCCTCCTTTGGGGTTTTGCTAAAGACTAGACAATGCTGTGAAGCTGGCTGTAAGCTGCAGAAACTGTGTGTGTTTGTGTGTATGTATGGGTTGTGTGAGGACAAGCTGTAATTTATTCTGCTGGATTCGCCAAGTGGAGACAGCCAGCCGGAGGATGCCTAACCCGGCAAAGAAACATGCCAGGAATCTGAGAAGATGGCTCAGCAGTGGCTCCAGATGTAGGCAGAGGAGGGAGGGTGGCATTACTTATGGAAGAGCGGTAGAGGGTGAAGACAAACCGGGAATAGGGATCCCCGCTGGTTAGAACACAAGGCAAGACACAAGAGAGAGAGAGACATGATGAAATTCATACAAAAAATACTGGAAAAGTGGGAAAATGAAAACTAAAAAAAGTCAAATTTAGTTGTCATATCTTGTGACAAACTAGGTCAACAGGACAAGAGTATACTATTTTTATAAAAGTGCATTTCACTCCAAAGTCAAGGTAAACTGCCTTTGTAACCACAGATGCCCCGGGGCAGACAAAGCTGTTGTAGCCATACCATGCTAAGGACACAATGGCACTAGGAATCAGACCACCAACTTTATAGTTATTGGACGACCTGCACTGATCTAGTTTACCTTCCTCAGCTAATATGACAAATTTCTGCCCAGCAACTATGGGCCTTAGGCAGGGTACAGCTTAGACATGAGCTGTTAGCCACAGTGCTGACACAGAGAGACAATCCCTCTCACATTCATTCACTAAGGGTAATTCAGAGTAACCAATTCTTCTAACTGCTGATTAGATAACCCATCTTACTTGCAGCCTGCAAACCAAATTATGTTATATCCTGATAATAGTCCCCAAAACTCAGTAAAAAGACGACCATAAAACAACTGCTGATAAGCGATAAGTGATAAGCTAAGAAGTGTGTGTGAAAGCAATCAATGTTGTATCTGTCTCCATCCAAAGCACATAAAAAGCATAGAGGCTTGTTTTACTCCAACTATTGCACTTGCAGCCAGCTTACCTCAGCTGTCAACATCTCTGCAGTGGTATAATGTACAGTTTTCCCACACAAAAGGGCTAGACAGTCGAAATCGAGTGTCAATGGGATCGAATTGACAAAATGATGCACTACATCATTGTGATCCTAAAGACAAACGCTAATCAATCCTACAATAAATGTGGGGCCAATAAAATGGCATCCTGTGTATTATTTCAAATACAGACCACATTGACTGCACGTTTTATAGTTGCTCCCCACATGTGAATCATTATTTATTAGGGCTTGAGTCTTCTTTTGTGTTCAGCCATATGTGAACATGGGAATGCATTTATGAACAGATGACAATGACGGGGGAAAAAAGGACGATAAAGAATAGCAGAGTGGATAGCAGAATGGTTTTCAATGTAATAATAGAACCACTGAATGATCACTGGCCACTTTATTAGGCATGGTTTGATGGCAGGTAGTCTGGTAGCAACAATAACAGACTTACTCAAAATGTAACCTTGGTTCATTTTTCATTAATTGGATTTTGGTTCATTTTTGGTCTGCCATCATCATGTGGTGTTATTGCACACTAATCTAAATCAAAGCCAGTGAAACACAAAACTTCAACTGTATGTCGGTGCACTGCCATGAAAGTATTCACATGACAAACACAGAACCAGGATTCTACACTGGCAGATAATAAGACTGGCCAATGATGCAGAAAGCGACCAAAGAGATGAGAAATCAAAAAATAAAAGTCAAAATGAAGTTTTGTTGCCAATCCACTGGTTACCTTTCTGTTTCCACCAAGCTTCAAGTCTTCATAGGCATTTGACTTTGATGTTCTCCCAATGACAGCTGTGGAGAGAGACATTATTGGTTAGAGAAGAAACTCAAACAAACTTATTTCATTGAATTTGAAAACCTTTTGGAAATAATTTGACAGATTTGAGTATTTTAAACTGTACAATAGTAGTTGACCATTAATGTGACCATATTAGTTCATAACATTCATAACAATCTAGTTCAGGGCTTCAGGACTTAGGTTATAGTGAAATATAAAATGTAGTACACTCAAAGTTACACCTAACTAACTCCATCATCTCCTGTTTACAACAATCCTATTTGTGCAAAAAGGTCCCCCATCAGAACCCAATAACCTAATCCTTGGAGACAACTACCACTAGCTTCACCCTTTATTTTAACATGTAAAAATCACTTGACACAGAATTGAACCAAACCCACCAGAACCATTAAAAGTCCTCTCAGTTTCAGTGAGTGCCAGTGTGTGAAACCACTACATGGAGTTGTGCACTAAGGGTCTCTATAACGTACATAGCTTCACAGCTGACCTTTGAATGGACACTCAAAGTGACACCGGCACACTAACACTGCTGCTAAAAGTGGATCTGTAGCTTTTACTGTTAGATTAACATAGATAGAATGAGGACAAGGCTCTCGTATGAATCCTCTTCTGAATTCAAGGCAGCAATATTTTTAGCACAAAAGTCCAGTATGTGTCTAAGTATAGCAGGAAACAAACAGTCCTTTTGAGCTGCTTGAAAACCTTCATCTACTTTATAACAACACGTGAGGGCGGAGCGAACATTGCTGACTTTGTGTATTCTTGAAGGAAAAACAGTCAGGAACGACGGCCCTATTATTATTTGTTTGGAAATGTATACATTTTTGGTCTGCCAGATAAAGACTAATATATTGATTACTACTTTTTCCTACTACCTAAGTAATATTATTTTGAAGTAACACAACACTGCTAACCACCTCTGCCTATGTGGGTCCTTAAATACAATGACCCGGGTGAAGGGACAGTTTGGCTGGAGATGAGAAAGTAGTTATTTCCAGTTTGTTTTATTTATGTACGTGTTTTAAGAGGCCCTAATTCTGGAGGCTGTCCGGGTGCCATGCTGATAAAGCAAGAAACCAAAGTTCGAGTAGGGGGCGACACAGGGGGGCTCTGGACAAGGAGGGATCAGGGCCATAAGCCATGTGGATACACTGGGGTGGATAACGTGTCTAATGCAACTGATGGACTACCCAACTGGCGCCCGGGCGGGCTGGCACCTCGCCCAGGCTGCTTCTGCTGCCTGGCAGCTGTATGGCCTGGACAAGAGCTGTTAGAGAGGGTCACAGACAGACAGACACATATATATATATAAAGACAGACAAACACTGCTCATATGGGACATGACCTCCAGGCACAAAAACATACAAAAAGAGCAGTCGCACGTGTGACAATATACAGCTACCCCAAGCCATCACATATCTATGGTCTTTCCAACCACCACACACCAATCACACATTAATCACACAACATGTTTATAAACACAACTGGTGATTTGTCATCAACAACAGAAAGTGGAGCAGAAACAAACTGCCAACAAAGTTAGTTTAGACCTGCTTCACTCCTACCATCCTTTAAAGGACGACTTGTCAGGAACCGCAGTGCAGCACCTAGGGACCCCTCTTAAGATTTTGAGCTAGGATTCTGGTCCGGATTAGCCTAGCTGTCACTGGCATATCTAGAAATACAGCTGTCCACTCATTACTGTAGGTCTTTGGGAAAGCTGTGTGATATATACAGGGATCCTTCTGTGCAGTAGCTTAAGCTTGGCACACTATTATAATTTGATGAATTAATTATTCATGTTAGAAGTAAACACACACAATCTTCTGTTTACAATGTTTTGTCTCGTAAAGAATCCCACTGTTCATCTGAGACATGTACAGTGAAGAAAACAAGTATTTGAACACCTTGCTATTTTGCTATTTCTCCCACTTAGAAGTCATGAAGGGGTCTGAAATTTTCATCGTAGGTGCATGTCCACTGTGAGAGAG
>JAVQKC010119987.1:0-14186 GCA_036025475.1 Philypnodon macrostomus
CAAACCTGAAATACCTAATGACCCCCCGGCCCTGAACACATCTGACTGATATGATGGCAGTGACCTCTATAGCGGCCCCTATAGACTGAAAGAATAATGCAGCTTTAGGGAATTTTCAAAATTTAGCAAAAGCATTCTTCACCTACATCCAGACAAAACTAAAAAAGTGATTAAGGTGCCCGTTGGTGACAGTTGTAGCAGACGTATGGGGCAGACGTATGGGGCAGACGTATGGGGCAGACGTACGGGGCAGACGTACGGGGCAGATGTACGGGGTCGTTTAGCCGATATACACCTTGCTGACGGGGACGACAGCACAGGCCTAGTCATTATGTTACTTTAGTCCCGTCTCTGGTCTCCAGCAACATCAGATCAGACTGTGTGGGACGCCACTAACACTGACATCGTAGAACAGGGTCAATTTGAAGCACTTTATTGTTAACTTTTTTCTTGTTTATGGAAACTTAATGACTACACCTTTAATGAATGAACCTAAAGCAGCAGTGTGGTTCAACAGTCTCTTAATTGCTTGCTCTGATCCTGTTCTTGGCTCTGACTCTAATCACCACATGATGAGGAGCCAGAGCCACAGCAGTGATTAGGACACAGTAAATTATTCAAGACAAAACTCCACTCACACTTATCAGGTAGAAAATCTAAACATAAACGCAACATAGTCCTTCTAATGGGGCCAAACTAAAGGTACAGATGAGAGATCATTGCATTAAGATGTATGGAGCACTTTGTCATCTCCATTGTCATTAAAAAGCTCTAGCTAAAATCATATTGCTTTGTATGCCACTCAGAGAAGACAAACTGAGCACTGCTGGAGTAGAAGCACACTTAAGCTTACTTGACTTTATAAACTCTATTGTAAGTCAGTTGTACTTCAGTGCTCAAAAGGCTCATAGACAACATTTTGAAATGTTAGTATGTTTTCCAAATAATATTGCAATTATGTCTAGTAGTAATGATCGTCTGTCACTGTGACTAACTGGCCAATGTCCAGGATGTACCCCACCTATGGCCCATAGTTGCAAGGTAAGACTCCAGTCACAACTAAAGGAATAAATCGAGTCGAATGATGGAAAATAGTATTCAAATATTCTCTTCACAATACTGCAAGAGATATCATTAGACAAAAAACTCTTGGGCCGATTGAGATGATAAAAATTCTGTCAGGAGAATGTCTATCAATAAAATATATTCTATCTAAGCTTTGAAACTGAAAACTAAACTCTGTTCCCTGGAGCTGATGGTGACAGCTCTCCTAACAGGGCCCTGGCTGCTGAGGACAGACTGTATCCAGCTCCTAACACAATGTCCTGACTCAGTAATTCCTCTCAGAGATTAAAAAAAGAAGCAGACGGAAGTGTAAGAGCGGAGCAGAACCAGAAATACATCATTAATCACAGATAGAATGGAGCAGAAATAGGCCTCTGTCTCGTTGTAAGGAACTGTGGCCATTTGAGCTTCACTATAAGCTTTATACCATGCAGCTCTATGGCATTTGTAGCCGATTCAGATTGTGCTCTGCGTTGAATTAAGAAGCATAACTGGACTTGTGCATTCACGTTTACATGCTCAGAAAGGAAAGAGACCAGACAAAATCACAATGTTTGAACTAATTAATTTTTTATTAACAGAAAATTGACATCCTAATGACCTCCTATCAGTAAGCATGTAGAGCAGACAAAATACATACACATGAACTCACCTACTATAAGGAAGTGCATTCATTTACCCTTCCCGTTCCCAAAAGATCTTAGAACTAGTATTTTGAGAGAGAAAAAAGAAGTGAAATTGGATCATTTCTCACGGCACACCTGGCAATCACTCACGGCTCGCTGGTTGAAAATCAAGGGAGGCCATGAATATGTATACATTATATATTCCACAACATGACAACTAGAAAATGTAGATTTAGCTTTTTTTTTGTGAGATTGGATCCAGTGGTCCCTAATTTGAAATTCCCCCAGCCCTGCATCTAGAAGGTTTCTCCATAAAAACATGAACAGGACTGAAAATGGTTAATCCTGCCTGTTACAATATATAACATAAAAATAGATATTATTTTCTTTGCATCGCACCATCATTAGTAGCTACCAAATACAGAATGTAAACTTCAGGTTTCAAGATTAGATCCCCGTTGGTCATACTGCCAGTGTTTTTGGGCAAGACGCTTTTCTCAGCTTGGTCCACTGTGTGCAACACTGGTGTATATTTATGTTTTGTATTAGTAGATGCAGTAATTATGAAGCTAATGCGTAGATTCAACTGAGAACTTCTATCTCTCACTTGGAGCTCCTCCCTTCTCTGCTCTACCTCAGCTGGACGCTTTTAAACCACCCAATCAACCGCATCTCCGGCCTCCCAGTTTATGCCGTGACCCTCCTCCGCCCCATCACCACCTGACCCCATCACCACCTGACCCCATCACCACCTGATATATTCCTAACATGACAATTAGAAAATATAGCTTTAGCTTTTTAAATGGGGCCCAAAATGAGTTGGTTTAAAGATAATGTATGTATTTTTTAAGTTTTATTAAGAAATCCACAGCAATTGTCCAACACTCAATTACATTTTTAGACTTAACTTAAGACATTTAATAGCTGTGAATAAAAACGTAAGCTTAAAAATCCTGTTCAGGGAATATATTGAATGTCTGTAGCAGAGTGTAATAACTCCTCTTAATGTCCTTTGACCAGCCAAACCCAGCATTGTTTTCTGAGCTAATGCTGTGCAAGTCTATAATCGCTTAAACCCCGGGAGCTTTGCATGTGGAGAAAAAGCCAGATAAATCAAACTCTTTTTCAACTTTACTTTAAACTATAGGCAACAAGCCCTGCGTCTGGCCTAAATGAATCTAATGGGACAATTCCTCATAAGAAAATAGTTTTTGCTGCACATTTAAACTGGGAAATATGGTAATGGGAAGTATTGGTTCATTTCAGAGCAGATCGTTAGCCTGTTCCCGAGCATTATTAGCATGAACGGAAGCAAGAAATGGAAAATGGGAAATGTAAATGGTGGTAATGGCATCATATAATAACTACAGCTGTGAGCCTCCTATTGGAAAAACATGGAGCTCATTAGATTCAGCAGGGTTTATGTATTTTAAGTGTAAGTAATATTGAATTTTCCACCCATATTGGACTATTTATCTTGAACCAAGGTGAGGTTGATTTTGTTGTGGTCAGGGGCAGTGAACAGTGAGCGGTAGGCAGTGGGCAGTGGACAGTGGGCAGTGACCAGTGGGCAGTGGACAGTGGGCGGTGACCAGTGGGCAGTGAACGGTAAGCGGTGGGCAGTGAACAGTGGGCAGTGACCACTGGGCAGTGGGCGGTGGGCGGTGGGCAGTGACCGGTGGGCAGTGAACAGTGGGCAGTGAGCGGTGGGCACTGAGCGGTGGGCAGTGACCGGTGGGCGGTGACCGGTGGGCAGTGAACAGTGGGCAGTGACCAGTGTACAGTGAACAGTGAGCAACCACAGTGCTGTCTCTGGAGCCAGTATATTGCTCAGGACCTAGCCAAGGTAATAGGGAAACCAGATCTTGATGTTGCTAACCACTTCGCCACCATGCCGCCTCCTAATCCAAAGTCCTCAATTTGGGAATGAATTCAGCACTAGCCAGGAAAGGACATGTCACTTTTTTTGGTAATAGCTTTGGACTTTGGGGTGCTGATTCTGTGCCACCAGGACCATATTAACTACAAATGTGAGATTGGATCCAGTGGTCCCCAATTTGAAATTCCCCCAGCCCTGCATCTAGAAGGTTTCTCCATAAAAACATGAACAGGACTGAAATGGTTAATCCTGCCTGTTACAATATATAACATAAAAATAGATATTATTTTCTTTGCATCGTACCATCATTAGTAGCTACCAAATACAGAGTGTAAACTTCAGGTTTCAAAATTAGATCCCCGTTGGTCATACTGCCAGTGTTTTTGGGCAAGACACTGTTCTCAGCTTGGTCCACTGTGTGCAACACTGGTGTATATTTATGTTTTGTATTAGTAGATGCGCTAATTATGAAGCTTATGCATAGATTCAACTGAGAACTTCTATCTCTCACTTGGAGCTCCTCCCTTCTCTGCTCTACCTCAGCTGGACGCTTTTAAACCACCCAATGAGCCGCATCTCCGGCCTCCCAGTCTATGCCGTGACCCTCCTCCGCCCCATCACCACCTGACCCCATCACCACTTGAAAAGCTCATCTGCATCATTCTCTCATCTGGCCGCTCCCACTTCTTCTACTCTCTTCACCTGGTCATCTCAAGCCTCCACCAGTGTCTAGGCACATTATACTCGTACACATTCAGCCATATATCTCCATGTCTTTCCACCGCTCCACTCCATGTGTATTTTATCACACTCAATAAATCATCTCTAATCGCTGACATTTCACATCACATCTTTGCTCTTCTGAAATTCTTCTTGATTCTTGATGCTTCTCAGATCTGCCAACTACACCATCTCGATTTTTGTTCCTCAAAAGAAGCCTCCTCCGTGTGATCCGTGGCTGTTATCTGGTTCCTTAGGGCTCCATTCCCATGAGTCAGCTTATTCAATACTTAAAAGTGCAGGCCGATATGTAGGAAATTATATTCATGAAACTTGCTGCTTAGTGTCTAGTGCTGCTTGAATTATGGTCGGAGTATGATATTTTTAATTAAATGGTGCTGTAAGTGCTGGTTTGGACGGATAATGGTTAGACTTTGCTCATATGAGGGTTATGAGAGCTGGAGATAAAGCTAAAAGTAGCATTAAGAGTTATATTTTAATAAAAAGTCCAATGTAACTTAGTTTTTATGGTAATGTTGTAATATTACATTGTAAATAGTTTGAGAATTATTCAGATATATAATAAAGACATACCAAGTTTCATGTCAGAAGAATTATTAGCTTTGCAAGTACTACCTAAATGAGACTAAATCTAAACCGAACCAGGACTAACCCAGGTCCCATCCTAAACTAAACCTAAAGCAGGAATACCACCAACCTGTACCACAGTTTGAGAACTATGTGTAAGTACTGACCAAGTACTATGACATAACAATAGAAAGTAGGTTTCGACGACCTGCTACTCTGGGAATATCGTTGAATCGTGATACAGTACATTCATTTATGCTCTGCTCTGTACCGTCATTTTTACTGTAACAATGCCAGTTTATTTAGATTATTTGGATTGGATATACATTGAATTGACACTGATCGCAAAACAAGACTAAATTCGTGATAAAATCCGTATTGTGATCTTGGCTTAGTAAAATCATGATATTATATTTTTACCATATCGCCTACCCATAGTCTAAATTCACAATACTATAGCTTTAAAATGTTGTATAATGTTCTCTATTTCCCATAATAATAATAATATAAATCCTAATGCTCTGAGACATTGTTATTCTCCACACATCATTCCTCACTGTGTGTTTGTTTTGGTCAGTCTTTAAGTGGAGACCAGCTCTGATTCAACAAAACACCCACAACCCCAATTACCTTCATAAACTGCAGCTGGTGATGAATGGAGTGAGCTACTCATAATTCATATTCATTTGAAAGCCATAAATGCCTTGAAATGAAGGCTTTTACAGTTTTTTTGTGTTTGATAGCCTGTTCATAAACCAAGATGAAATACACAGTGGAATGAATGTGGAATATGTTCCTTTACTATAACATTGTCAATTGTCACATTTTTATTTCCACTAACCTGAGCCTGTCTTGTTTTTAAGCTTTTTTCTGGCCATAAAACCACTCTCTAGAGCAGGGGTGGGCAAATATTTTTCTGAGGGCCATATTGGGACCGGGGACTGTTGTGAAGCGCCTGTCAAGATGAGCTAACCAATATAAACCATGCACATATAAGTGCCCACTTCTATAGAATTAATAAAGTGTCAGAAAAGGGCTTTTGTGGAAGGTCAAATCTAGTTTATTACCCTCACACTGGCAATGGCAAACAAATGCATTTTGTGTTTTCGGTTGTCATCAGTAACATGGTGTGAATTGTTCCTTTAAATGTTCTCAAAATGAGGTATTATACAGTAAATTCCTACGATGTGTTGATCTGTGTTCTGTGGGCCAGACATGGTCAAGGGCATGTGGCTCCCAGGCCGTACCAGGTTCTGGTCTTGGTGGATATACCCTGTGTCAACAAATACCTTTAGAACTTATTGTATAGTTGTATATTGATAGTAAGTTGTATTTTACCCTGATTATTGTTGTTTGTATCAGTCTCTCTTGCTGCCTCAGGTCATCATTGTAACCCAGGTCTAATCCAGGACTGGTCTAAATGTCTAAATGAGGACTAAACCAGGACTAGAACTACCAACTACTCTCTTCTTTACACGGCTGATGTTGTGCTTGGACTAGTGGCCTTCAGTTGACATCTGACCATAAAAGTTAACCGAGGGACATTTCTTTATTGTTTATTAGTCTCCTGTCCTGACGAGGCAGTTTTAAGCCCAAGTTCTGCACCAGGATCACCGGGGAGCCTGGTTTAATTTAGCCTGACAGTTGGTGGGAACGCTGCATTGCAAACGCTTCTTTTTCCAACCATTCCCCACGGATCCCCACAGTGTGTGAGCAATTACTCAGTTGGACGAGCCCTGTTTTCTTAGGCTGTTGCTTGGTTTGCTGAAATGATTTTTATTCTCCCAAATTGTGGGTATTTACTCTTGGATAGTGTAGTGTAGTGTGCAGTAGCTGAAGAACCTAGGTTGAACTTGAAACGCCTCAAAACGGAACTGTCATGTGATCATAGATTTGGATTAGACTTAATTAAACCACACATAGCAGACACCGTGATAAGAGAGCGCATTGGTTAGCTGGTCCAAGGATCTATCTTACAGTATTATATTTATTGTTATTACCTGGAAAGATGAAAATAAATCTGTTTTTGTTTTAATAATGTGTTAATTGTGGTTCATTTCCAAGTATGTAATGCTAACATCATTGATGGGATTTTTTTTTTATTGTTGGTAAATTTTTCTCTACTGGACCCCAGGGTAAAATGAGATTTTGACCCCTCCATGTGAAGAGGTGTTGTGATGGGTCACACGTTGGATTGTCTTTTACCATTTGGGCCCTGGGTCTTCCTGACAAAGCTCATGTGAATGATTACTGATTAGAATTTCTTGAAGAACACCTCTTTTATGATGGTGACCCATTGTGAATAGTTTTATGAAACCCCCTGATGTTCACTGAGAAGGTATTTAAAGACTTGGTTACTTGTGTCTGGATCCATGGCACAACACGCTGTCAGAGGATCCGGAGCGCTCTGAATATTCTCACAGCACAAAGTCTCCGTTTTGCTCCTTCAGTTTGACCCCAACAGAAAGTCATTATAACAATCATATATATTTTTTTAAATATAAATATATATATATATATATATATATATATATATTGTTAGCATGTGAAATACATTACATTAACTTACAAGGGTAATTACACTGAAATTATTTTGTAATGAAACATATTTTTTCTAGTTTCTGTTTATTACGACACTAATACTATATTATTACCATACTGTAAAATAAAGAATCCTAGTTCACCTTACACCCTGTGCCTTTGCCTGTGAAAAGAAAGGTGCAAAGTTCTAAATCGTCTGCTGTCGTGTAGGTCTGGGCTTGAACACTGACCAAACTCTACCATGCTACCGTTACGTCTTGTAAGTGTCTCTTTTGTTTCCCATTTGAGTCTTTGTCCTGGTTTCTGCTCCATTTATCTCCTTCTCTTTTACCTCAGAGTGAGGAGTTTAAGGCACGGGGCTATACTTGCTGAGCTGTTTTTCGGTGTGTGTCTCTGGGGTCGTGTTGAAGCCTTGTACAGCCTACTTGCTCTGGAGTTCTTGCTGACCTATTCACTACCTCTTCTAATGGGTCATATTTTAGCTTTTGCCGCGGCGGTGACAGATGGCCTCCCTCTAAAAGCCCTGTCCGTGGTGCTGAAACCCAGTTGATCTATGACGGAGGTGCGCTGATGAATGTGTGCCATCAGTTTGAGTGTGACTGCGATTCATCACCGTGGGGCTCAGGTTTGCATCGTAGGGACATATTGGATTTTTAATCAAAGGGAATTTAATCCAATTCAAAGTCAATGGTTTTTCGCCTATGTCTCCTGAACTTTACCACACAAGCTTTTAAGGGACACAAAACAATCTGCCAGCTAACAAAAGGTCATTATGTAGGTCGGTTAAGGTTTAGTCAAGGTCAGTTAAGGTTTAGTCAGGTTAAGTCCTACCTAGAAACTTTGAGTACATGCCTTTGGAAGGAAATGTAAACAGAAATTCAAAAAGAATGTGGTATAAAGTCTGTATTCATAGAATATATTATGTAAAGCTTTAAGCTTGAACAGTAGCATGTGGTTAGCCAGCCTGCCCATTATTAAAGGGCTAGTCAACTGCAATCTATCTGAGTGGAGTCTGCATATCCTCCCTGTGTTACTGTGGGTTCTCTCTGTCTGGCAGGTGAATGAATGTGAGAGTGAATGATTGTTTAACTGTTTTGGTTAGCCCCCACAACTAACGGGACATTGTCGAAGGTGTACCTCACCTAAAGCCCATAGTTGGGATGGTTCCAAAATGATCTGGGAAACATTTTGAGTTCTAAAGTATGATCAAAGTTGTGGTATTGAGATTATAGTTACAGCATGTATTCCATTGACTCTAGTCTGTGCCTCTGCTGAATTTCAAAATGACACCAAGACTTATGTGCTCACTGTGTATACATTTATATCTTTGCATTTTCTATGTGATGTTGTGTCAACATTTGTGACCGTGAACGATGTGTCCTGCAAAGAAAAGTTTTGAAATGTGACCAGAAAAGATTGCAGTTATAAGACACCACACAGTTTTAATGAAAAATGTATTTGTTCATAAAACCGTTTACAATAGACTCAGATTTATGGTACACTATAGACTCACACGGTTTTTCTGCCATTATAGAAAAACTAAGTCACACAAATATTTCATACGTCCACAATAAATCAGAATTACAGATGATGGAGCTGAGAAAAAACATTTCCAGTCGCAGTTGCAGTAATCATTACATTTGCCATAAAGAGAATCTCTAACCTACTGATGTAACTGATCTGGTTTGAGCCTGTTTCACAAGCACACTCAGACTATTTGAGGCTCGTCTGTTTGGGAACAAATAGAACAGGACAAACGATAAGTTCTGCATTTGTTGTAAACAGAGGCACATTTGAAACATATTATTTATCCGGATGGACTGTATAGAATTCGCATTTTTATTTTCACATTATGAAAAGGGCAAACCAGCTTGCTCCCACTGTTATTTACATCTGAGGCCATGTTGGCACAGAAAGGAAAGGACATAAACAGGAAACAGAACAATGCTGTATGTCATTAGGAAAGTTTAAACAAAACATAAACCAAGACCAATAGCCCCTTGTAAGTGTCAGACTGGCTACTGAAAACCTGAATTGATCTGAGCAAAGCATAGACACAATATATTCAACTCAATGGTCTTGACCGATATGGTATTAAGATATACGGTGTTTTACAGTATTGTTTTAAATTCCATTCCATTATCCATAACCTTTGCTGTTCAGTTTCAGCAGACATCAACTTTTAACTTAAAAATGATGTACGTCAAATGCAACACAGTTTCATGATGTAAAATAGCTTCACATTTCCTCAATAAATGGACATACAAGATCGTGTGTGTGACTTAGCCTCTCCACAAACACAGCATGGCTTTTTACCATTTATTGTAACACATTAAGCATTTGGCAGACACACTGAAGCTGCCTCAACATTGACAGTAGTTTCAGTGCTGTGCTTCGATTAAACTACACAGCATTAATGACCAGTATCCATGTATAGATTATAGTTGAAATTTCTGCCTGGATTACGCTTGCTATATTCACACAGTATACAAAATAGTCTTTCTCTGTTGTCGTTTAGCTGGTTATTTAAATGTCCGGGTATTTTCTCTCAGTGAAAAATGTCCAAGCATTGAAAAGCTGGCACCTAAATTAAATTGTTCAGTGTCCGTCACTCTTCATCTTCCTGTAATTCCAAAGTGGTTTTTCGGACAAGGACGTTGCTTACATGGAGTCATTTGGCAAGTCTATTACTGTTGCCCTTACCTTGACTCCACCAGACACACCAAACTCAAGGAACGAATTGCCATCTCTGGGAACAAGCAATGTCTTATCCGGAGCTGCTATGAGTTTTCTGTAAAACACCTGGCTGTACATAGACGTATACATAATAGAACAAGCCACAGCGACCACAACAAAAAACACAGCACATGTAGCCATTATAAAATTGTCCCATTTTGCAGATTTTCCCTTTGAATTCATTGGCAGGACCCTCGTTGTTACATTTCTGCAGTCTTTGCCAAATTCGGGTTGGGTTGCAATAACTTCAACACAGATCCGGTAGGTTGTCCCTGGTTTTAATTGGCGTATCCGGTACTCTTTGACATCGGCAGGAAGTCTAGCCACAAAAGGCATCGAAAACTGTACGTCATGTGACAAAATAGACCAGGTTAGTTGAGAAAGCAGGCCGCTAGTGCTCTCCCAAGAAATCATGACTGAATGAGCTTGCGTCGATGTGATATAAACACGAACAGGTTGTGGCAACGGTGTAGAGACGAAGCCGTCGACTGAAATTGTAACCGATTTGAGGTCCGCACCAACAAGATTATGAGCTACACACGTATAGGACCCACTTTCAACTTTGGTAGCATCATAAATGTCAAAAGTCCCTTCCTGATGCATGTAGTACTTATCCGAAATGCTCCCTGGAAGGATTCTATCTCCAAGGGGTGTCACCCAATAGATATCTGGCTCTGGTTCACCAAAAGCCCGACAATGCAACGAGATAGAACTTCCTTTACTGATTTCAATTTGATTTGGAAGGCTGTTTGGAGATATGAGCGGTAAGCACGTTTCGGTCATCTCTCTGAAGTGGATTTGCCGGACATGTTGGCCTTGGTATTCCGGCGGATCAACGCAAAACAAGGAATCTGGCTCCATGAAGCGAACTGCAGTCTTATTCATGTTGACCCAGCGAATGACGCAATCACAGCGAATAGGGTTACTGTGCAAGCTAACTTCACGTAAATTTGGGAGGGACTCTATGTTGGTGCGATGGAGGGCGCTCAGGGCGTTACTGTTTAGCATCAAGGTTTCCAATCTGGGAAGCTTGTTGAAAGCTCTTGGATGGATGTAGGATAATTTTGGATTGTTGGTCGCTTCAATTTTGGTCAGTTCAGGCAAGTTAGTCAAAGCGAAACTGTCAATGGATACTAGCTCGGGCATGCTGTTGATACCAAGCTCTTTTAAATGCATCATATCCACAAAGTCACCCCTTTGAATCCTCTGTATTGGGTTTTTATTCAAGTCTAGAAATTTCAGATTTTGAGCTCTTGTGAGGGCCGAACATGGGACACGTGATAGCAGGTTGTCAAAAAACGAAATGCTTTCCAAGTTGTCCAAACCAACCAGAGCGTTATCAGGAATGTCTGTCAAATTCATCCTGGCAAGCACAAGGCTTCTAAGGTTAGTGAGCGGTTTGAAATTCAACTCTGACAGCTCAAGAATAGGATTTTCCCCCAGCATCAGTATCTCCAAGTTTGGCAGATGTCTGAACCATTCACTGTTGATACTTCTCAGTCGATTGGAGTTGAGATGAAGCCTCACAAGACGGTCTAGTCCCAAAAAAGCCTGTGTACTGATTGAAACAATATAATTATGATTGATATAAAACTCCTGAAGGTTCGGGATTGATGGTAGGCAGTTTTCAGCAAGTTCTTGAATTAGGTTCTCTTCCAAGTGGAGCGATAGGAGCTGTGGTAGCGCCCCTAATTGGACATCGCTCAAAGATGAAATGTTATTCTGTGAAAGATCAATTTCTGTAATGTTCTCCAGATATTCCAAAGTCTTATCAACAGTTCCAATATTATTCGTTTGTAAAAGTAAGACTTGCGTTTCCATCGGGAGCCTGTCCGGTAACAATGATAGTTCCAAATCATTACAATCCACTGTTGAGGCTTCAATATAAACTGAACTTGGAGAAAACCATGGTCGGATCTCACACCGGCACAACACAGGACAATTGCTAGCATCTTCGGAGTTCAGTGCAAACCCGATAAGGGAAAGCTTGGTCAACAAATAAGCTAAAACAGCAGCTTCCTTCATCTTGCCCCCCTTAGAATAAATGGAGTTAGCTGTTAGCGCTGTTAGCTTTAGCAATTAAGACTCATTCACGAGAATATTGGCAACACAAGTAAAGTCCACTTTTGAGTCCAGTAGCATCACAAATGGCTCATTAGCCTCTCCAATAGGATCTCATCTGTTACAACAATGTCAAAACAAAGTGGGTTTCTGCTGACGTCTTGACGGTTCCCCACAAGAATCTCGCAAAAATCTTGGCTATCGTCTCTTCTTTGTTCGGTCGTTGCCAGGTTTGTGAGATGTCAAGGACGTGGTATCCTTCAGGGAACGAGGCTGTGCTGCGTCTTCTCCACCACTACCACGAGGGACCCATCGCTTCTCTATCCATCTTTATTAGGCTTACCAGGCTGTCAGCGGTGTCACTTTCGATCTGCAAGAACAGTAGAAGGAGAAAAAAAAGACCACTATGAAATACATTGCAGGACGTGGACGTATAAAGTGACATTTAGGGATATTGAGACTTATTAAACCCTTTTTCATCTGGTTTTATTGCTTTTCGAACGAACCGTCAAAATTATGATTATCTTGACCCATGCATATCATTTTTAAAGGTTAGACGCTCGATAGAGTACTTTTGAGTTTTTGAAGCAAGCTGATGGGTGATGGAACCATGTACTTTTTGGAAAATACCATAAAATAAAATCTGGTGACGTATGTGGTGAATACATTCATTTTGAAATAAGAGAAATATTAAAACAGAGGTTTGCTGGAAGATTGCATTGCTATGAGAAAATATATTAAGTGAACCAGCATTAAGATTATTAATTAATCTTCCTTTGATTATTCTGGCAAGGCATTGTAGGTGTCCCAGAAACTATTGGGTACACCCTGAACAGTGGCCAGTTAGTCGAGGGGGTTGACACAGAGACACACACTAACAATTCACTCTCACATTCATTCCCTTGTGGCCATTTAGATGCACCATTTTTCTCCTAAACAAGATGCATTTGGACAGTGATAAAGAAAGTTTGCCGATTTATTTCATTTATGCGGACCTAAGTATGGACACAATCCAGAGTATGAATGAGCTTTTAGACTAGTGAATGCCATCCAGGGTATTGAACCCACAACCTCTTTGCTGAGTGGCCGGACATCCACACACAAATTTACATTTTATTGGAAGAAGATTCATTCCCACTTTCACATAAAGGCAAACCAATACATTTTTTCTTCTCAAGATTAAAAGAAAGAGCAATTGATTTGTTCTCCACCAGGTTAGTCAGCCTGGGGATTAAACCCACAACCTCTTGTACCATGCACCCTTTAACATTACTAATGATAATGATTTGAGTCCACATTAGAACATTATATTTTGTGCATATATAGCCGTTCTATCACTATCTGCTTGGCATAACAATAAACCAATACAATTTTATTCCTCCTAGATATTACGGAAGACCATTGATTTGTTCTCCACCTGCAAACATTGACACTCTAAACTTTGCTAATATATGCATGAAGTGTCATAGCTGCTGCTCATCAAACCAAGGACCCCACACACATCTTTATCTGCGTCATGGCTTTTGGCTCTCAAGGTCACAAATGAATCAAAACATCGATACGTGCCGTCTAACATAAGCAAAGCAAAGTGCTGCTGTAGACCTGTCACCTGCTCCCGTTGCATTGATCCAGCTCCATTTCATGAATAATGTAAACACGAGGCTCGCGGCGAAGGATTGGAAGATATTTTGGGTAAATCTAGACTGAATTGAGGCAGCGGCTCTGTTTGTTGTAGTGAGTGGGATGGTGTTTGGAGAAGTGGGCACAGGTGCAAGAAAGAATAGACCCTTTCAAAGTCTGTAAACAGAAAGTCCTGAATTCCGGAATGGAGGAAACTGGAGACCATAATACATTTTCAATGGAGAAATTAGAATTAGCCACAAAATATTGCAAATGAAGATGGTTTTGACAAATGACAACCACTCTCTACATGTAGGTGATGTCAGAGCCTGGGTAGGAAACATTAGTGA
>JAVQKC010119988.1:0-21289 GCA_036025475.1 Philypnodon macrostomus
CCCCCCCCCCCCCCCCCCCCCCCCCCCCCCCCCGCCCGCGCCCCGCCCCCCCCCCGCCACCGGCATTTACAAAGTGTACAGACAGTTTTTCAACAGTACTGCATCTCACAAGTACTACACTATGACTGCACATGTGATATACTGTATGCATAGTGTGTGTGTGGTATGTGACCTCAGTTCTGCATTTTGAGGGATTAGTTGTTTAAAGCATATGAAACACACTCCTTCTGTGTTTTTGGATTTACTTTTCACTAATATATTATACACAAAACAAAAGGAAATGGAAAGGTTTAGCATAATTTAGAGGCACTTTAGCCAAAACCCAGACCAATCAATAGACAAATATCAATCTCATTGAAACACTGACCCGAGATATAAATGAATAGAAATGTTTTGATGCATTTGGAGGTCTTACTTTGATATATGGAGAAAGCGAGAAACTGGCTTCTAAACATTTGATACATTGGTCCCTCTGGCCTGTACAAAATACAAAACAGTTAATTATCAACAACAGATTATCTTTGTAATGTTTCGATTTGGGACAACTCACCAGGTAAGCATAACACCTGAGAGGAAAGTGGAGACGTAATGGTGAGAGACCCACCACCCTTTTATCCTAAAAAGTGGGGGGAGAATTAAAGCTTGAGGCTTTAAATAAACATTTTGCATTTTTGATGTTTTACACACCTAGAGCCATTGCACATGAGGATGCTTTCCCTTATCGTCAAAGTGCAATAGTACCACACAAGTAAAAAGTTGAAGATTTCATCTGTGACACTAAAGAGAGATAATAAATATTAATATTATATTCATATAATATTGTTTTGACCTGATTAACATTGTTGTAACTCACCGATAGTTTAGGAAGAAGAGGCAGGTTATGGCTCCAAACATTAGAATTATTGTCATATAAAGCTTGAACTTCTCATACTCATCTTTGTACGCAAATCTGTGTAAAGAATAAAAGACCTATGAAGCTTCTTTTTTTTTTTAAATATTATGTTAATGCATATTATTGATAGACATACTATTTCCACATACTTTGCCTGGTTGCTGAGAAGTGTAACATTTACATTCCCTAGAACCAAATTTAGGTAAAGTCTGAAAAAAAAAATACAACAGGTCAAAGAAAAGGTAAAAAAAATCGAGAACTGTGACGCAGAGACAAGGCAAGTACTAACCCATTTTTCTTTGGTAAGTATGCTTCCATATCAAAAAACACATTTTCTCTCTCTTTAATTTGGGTTTGGATGTCTGCCAAAAGCTTCAGTTCATTCTCATCAGTAGTTTGTGCAGACCTGTTATGACAAACAGTGAATTGATACAATGATGACTATTATAATGCAGATAAAACACCAATCTATTTCATACTAAATGAGAAAACAAATGCAGTGCCATAAAATTAATGTTATTTGTGACATGTACTGTACAATTTAGATTTAGACCAGACATTGCATTTCACTGGCTGATGACATCATGTATCAACTATCAGGCTCACGTTCCATAAGTAGTTCAATACAGCAGACAATACAAAATGTATGCAACCGATCAGAGGTCAACTACAAGGACTACCACAGTAAAACATACAATTCTTTAAAATGAGCAAACAAGCAATTTACTAAACGAATAAGAACTTTGCGGCACCAAGTAACTTACTTTTTCAAGCTGTACTTTATATCTTTGAGACACTTTCTCTGTTTGCTGATTGCACTGCTGCATGATGACTGAAGACTGGTGAGCTCCTCAAGTTTTTGCCTGTATATTTTGTGAGTTTCCTACAAAAAGTTCAACATAGATAAACAGCAGATTACTAGAGGGTTTTCTACAATACTCAAGGGTGTATGTGCCTTTTTCATATTTACAAAGATATCACAACCAATGTAAAGCTTAATATTCACATTTCACTTCCAATTCATACGTTTTTATTTTATATTATTTACATCGCACCATCTCTACTACTCAGCTGTGTCAAGTTAGCCAGTATGCTAATAGGAGGCTGCAAGACGTTGAAGTAGTGATGTGGTGGAGCATTCACTGTCAATACAATGTTGTTGTTTTTATTCCAAAGGGTACAGAAACAGGGGGTAACTTTATACCGTTGACCTCGTTTTCTTTTGTAAAAACAATAAACTATTGAAAGACTGCGTGTACTATAGCAGTTTATTAGCAAGACAAACATTCTGCTGCTAACTGTAGCTAAATTAAAAAACAGACATGTTTTAACAACTTTATTCAAGATAACAGCCCTTGCATTACATTACTGGATTGAAGTTGTGTAAATGGTGAACTAATGCTAAAATTATTGGCAAATAAGAAAGAGACTGTCAGCCGCCGCACTAACATGCTGTAGCTAACTTACTACAGAACCTAATGTACTGTCGACTGGAGCCCGCAATGTCTGTGTATTATAGATCAGTCACCTGTAATTGTTGATATTCCTCGTCAATTTCCTCCCATTCCGTTTGAAACTTAGATTTTGACATTGTGGAACTGGAGCTGAGCAAAGACGGCAACACCACCACTGGGATTGTACGAGAGTCTCCTCGGTGTACTAGACGAGATTTTACCCGGGTCACACTGCGCATGCGTACAGGGAGGGGGTGTTACGACAAAATTAACAACATAGATCAAGTAATGTAATGTTGGCAGTGGTAGCGTTCTGGTCCAAGGGGTTATATAAATGTCCTATATAAGTTTGGTATAGGTTTTGGAAAGTCAGTGGACACTGACAGTTAAGTTTAGTAACTCACAAATGTGTGTACGTTCGCCTGTCGCCATATGATTGTGCTTTTGTCACATATTTACCTACTCGTTCAAAACTCGTGTTAACACTACCCCCAAAGATCCGTTGCTATGATACGATGTACACTTTGAGTACGCCACCGACTCTCCCCTAAAACTGCATATGCTAGCTAACATGCTATAAGTTAGTTTTCATACCAACTTAATTTGGTGCCTGTTTTTTTGTGGGTTGAGTTTAAACCGGAACAGATCATTAAAGGTATTTTGTTTTTGTTGATCAATTGTATTTCCAATGCTATAATGAGTGTGACATCTGATTTTCAATGCAGTAAAATAATGTAAGCTGTTTTTATATGTATACCTGTGACATACACGCCAACATGCAAAGGCCCGTGTGTGCATCTATTATGCCCACCCTATAACATTGTTATTCTATTCTAAATGCAACATCCGTTCTTTTTGTCACAGGGGGTTCACTCCTAATCCTCAGCCATGCCGAATCTTAAAGCTGGTCACAAAAAACAGCCACTGGCAACACTGTGGGATAAAAAGGCCCAAAAATGTGGACTGAGGCACACAGTTTTTTCTGTCAGTGGAAATGAATATACAGGAGAGTGGCAAGACAACAAGAAACATGGTAAATTACATGCAGCTAAACTAATCAAACATATATACAATGAAGTGTAGCTGTGTATTCTTCTTCTAGGCAAGGGGACTCAACTTTGGAAGAAGGTCGGGGCAGTTTATGACGGAGAATGGAAGTTTGGAAAGCGAGATGGATATGGTATCTATAGCATCCTAAATCCACAATCCAATGAGTATGCACAAAAATACAGTGGAGAATGGAAAAACGGGAAGAAACATGTATGTATGATAATGTCACACCGCAACATTACCTATTTATACTCTATAATATTGTACATGGTAACTCTCACTAGGGGTTGGGAACATACTCCTACAATTGTTCAGCAGTTTATGAGGGTGAGTGGAGTGAGGACACTCGCAGTGGCTGGGGAAGAATGTACTATGCCAATGGAGATATCTATGAGGGAGAGTGGTTGAAAGATACGAATCATGGCAAGGGCATTGTTCGATATGGTAAGAACACATGCTCTATTTTAGACTGTTAGCTCATTTTTATTTACATATTGTTTTGCATAATTGCAAATTTTGACCCCTGGCTTCTGACATTATGCGTGTAAGCAAATGGAAACTGGTATGAAGGCCCGTGGAGGGATGGAAAGAAGAACGGCTTTGGAAAGTTGTTCTATTCTGATCAAGGCCGGCTTTACGAGGGCTTTTGGTTGGATGGGATAGCAAAATGTGGTACCCTGTCTGATTTTGGGAGGAATGAAGCACCGAGGCCTCCAAAGAATCCAATTCCACAGGTAATGTATACAACAGAACTGTTGCAGGTGTATCATGGAAGCCAGTATATTTAGTTCATAAGGCTATGTCATGTATACAATTACCTTCAATATTTCCCCCTTTCTTCTGTAGTTGCGCCTGGTGGACATGCAGTTGGTACTGAGTGAAGCTCAGTCATCCTACATTGGTCAGTTGTGATAAACATGTGACTTGGAATAAAGTTCCAACTGGCAAAAAAAGTGTGTATTTTGTCAAATTCTGATGTTTTAAGGATGAATTCCTGAATCACACATTTGAAAGAAACTCATATAGCTACATCAAAAAACATCAAAGCATTTTATTTTCAGTAAATTATGTAAAATCAAACACCAACACAAGATTATACTGAATAAATCAGAACTCAAAGTCTGGGTGTTTTTTCTAAGTAAGTACTTATCAATAATACTGTTGGTTTAGCAGGTGGTGTTATTCAAATTACATGCAATAACATTGGAACAGTTACATTACAAGTCTATAGTGAAGGACAAACTGTGTGGTTCACAAAACACAAATGAAAATCATTATTCATTCTACAGTGTTGATAAATAGGAACAATCCAGCAGGCAGCAGACACATATTCCAAGGCTTCTCTGTTAAAATACAAGTACAAAAGTTAAGACTTTTACACACTTGAATTCTGTTTTATGGCAACATATTGAGCTCAGTTAGTCAAAAGAATTAAAATACATTTCTTCTTGTAAGTGAACTTCATGACAAAAAGGTGTACCGTGCTGTGAAATAACAGTGGCTTCTAGTTATGTAAATCCAGGAGTAAATAGTTCATTATTCCATTTCTAAGGAAAGTGTGATGATGGAGACTGCAGCATAGAGGAGTCTCCTCTGTTGTCCAGCTCATTTTGTAGTCTGGTAAGATTAGATAGTTCCTCAAGCTCCTGAAACTGTCTGTCAGTCTTATGGCTGACTAAGGAGCGGTAGAAATGTACAGCGAACACAATGAAGACTAAACCAAAGGGGACCATAATAGAAGTGGACGTAATAGCTGCAGCAACACCAGAAGAAACTGTATTGTTGTTAGATGTGTTAGGTTTAATTGGCAAAAATTTAACCCAACAAAGTAACACCACTTCAGCCAGGAACAACAAAGTACCTATAACTGTGGAAAAAGCCCACGCCAGTTCAATGTGTATGTGCATTCGTTCGTGTGGAGACTCCTTCACAGAGTTGAGGTTATGGACATTGCTGACTGCCTCTATATTGGGCAGAATACAGGTGCTGACCATCAGAGCAAACAGATGAACAGCCACAAGCACAGTTGTGCAGGCACTAAAGGCAATAAGCAGAGCAGGAGGGTAAGGATAACTGTTGTCCAGCTGCACTTCCACCATAGCCACCTGAAAAAACAAGAGCAGCCAACTTCAACAACTGACCAACACCGAGCCGTAAACTAGTTATCTAACAGAAAGAGTGAAAAGTAAAACTTTACAATAACGTTACCATAGCAAATCCTGAAAGAAGTGCTGATGTCCGGCTTGAAGCCTTCAGTTTAGCGCGGCTGAGGTAGAGCTTTCTCCAGGACAGTGCTTGAAGTGAATGCTCGTTAAGACTCATGTTGTGTTTCTCATAAAGAACTGGACCGACTATATATGTGTAACTTTCACGAAACACAATTAAAACAGACTTTCAGCATGCTAACAGGCTACACCGACAAGACACTTAACCTTGCCAGCTGACAAGGAAGCTATTTTTTCCACCAGCAGCAGTTCACGGCGCGCGCTCTGACTGTTGTCTGCACCTTATTACATTACCCACAATCCTCTGCGCCGAAAGGAACATCCGCTACAATTATTACACAGTAATAACAAAGTTGCAGCTTCAGTTTTACCTATAACAACGTTCATGGCACGTCGATGTCAGGTAATCAAATTATATCAACGATAACATACCGAATAAATGATTTTCAGAAATACTCCAACCCACGTGACGCGTGTCACGTACAGCCACAAACAGAAATTATCATTACAATGAATGAAACTGCAGTCATAACTCTATTTGTGCCAAACATGTCTTTTACAATATAGTAAAAAATAAATGCAAAGGATCTACATAGAAATGCTGACCGTCCAAAAAGACGGGGGTCTGTCTGAAGTGATAAATGTTGGCATTAAAGAGTCAAAAGCAGTTCACGCCGTGACGCTGTCCAACAATGTTTTGGTTCCAGGCGGTGACGTAATAGACAAAACATGGTTCCCTTGTTTTGAACCCGAAAAGCGTGCTAAGTGTGGCTTTAACTTTTCTTCACAGCAATATGATTTTCCAAAACTGAAAGGCTGGACACGGTTCGCAGGAGAAGATGGCTCAGTCTGCGGAAGCGTGTGCTGAGTCCGGACGCAGGCTGGTGTGTACGATCCTCCGTGAAGACTATCGTTAGCTTCAGAAACGATAGTGGCAGCTAATTAGTAGCTAAGCTAACCTTTTACAATCATAACCACTGTCATCACCACTGCTTAAGTTTTACGATAATAAAACTGCACTAAATCGCGGTTTTGTAACTCACTCTGTAATGGTTCACAAACACAAAGAGGCACAGAGTTGTGTTAGATAAAGATAATTTACAAACACCTGCATATTGATCTTGAATGCAATGGTATAACAGTTTATATATCACTTGTAAAAAAGGATTGTGCCGCAAAGTAAATGTTCTGGGTCCTTGCAATGGATTGTCGAGTACTATGAAATTGCCAATAATTTACAAACTTCATTTCACAGAGAATTTCTGTTAGGGCATTATGCCTATACATATCAATAATCTTTAGTTTTTTATGACAGCGCTCCATCTGCCGGAGGATGTATGATGAAAACGATGATTTATCAGATGTTGAAGAAATTGCAAACATAAGAGGCTTTAGTGTGGAGCAGAAACTTGTCAGTGACATCTACACCTCAAACTTTGTGCAGACGATGGAGGGGAAAGGTAATGGGTGATTGTTTGATTTACAGATGCATGCACTGTTGAAGCCCATTCCTCGTCTCTAATGTAATACTGTCTGTTTCAGAGTTCACCTATGAATATGTGCAAAGAGAAGGTCTAAGGAAACCTCTAATCTTCAAAGAGAAAGACGGATTAGGAATCAGGTATGGGCCAAATAAATAAAGCTCTGCCCTCAACATCTGTTATTTACCAGATTGTAAAATGCTAATTACAATAAATGTACAATATTTCTTAACATACAGTATACATAGAAACAAGTATTTAACATGCATTATGTTACAAGCAACACCTTCTCATTTTCACAGAATGCCAGATCCAGAGTTTACAGTCGGAGAAATCAAAGGCCTGGTTGGTAAGCAAAATATAAAAAACAGAAATCCAGCACAGCCCTAAAGACACAAACGAAATCTCAATCAATTAAGAGGAAATTCAAAAAATCACTTGTCAATATTTGACCCTCAGTGGAAAGCTAAAGAAACATAGCTACCTAACTTACATATGTTTAGAAAAGTGCATGTGCATGCTTATGTTAACTGCTTCATTGTGATAGACTGACGTATGAAGTGTGTATTCAATTTAATTACATGAAACACAAACATTGCTGTTTGCACCATCTAGTGGAGAACATTTAGAACTACATGAATGCAAATGACCCCCTCGTTGTGCAAGTGTTTAACTTTACTCAACCTCTTGTCTTGTTTCTGACTCTTAGGAAGTCGCAGATCTGTAGATGTTATGGATGTGAGCACACAGAAAGGCTCTGAGATGAGTATGGCTCAATTTGTCCGCTACTATGAGTCCCCAGAAGAAGAGCGAGACAAGCTATTTAATGTCATTAGTTTAGAGTTTAGTCATACCAAGCTGGAACACCTTATAAAAAGACCAACAGTGGTAAGACTACTATATCTCACATTTGACCTGGTATTTTAGATTTGACTTTTGTAATATATACTTCATTCATAATTTTCTTGTGCTTTAATAGATTGACCAGGTTGATTGGGTGGATATTATGTGGCCTCATGACCTTAAAGAGAGCCAAACTGAAGGCACCAATGTTATTTCAGAGATGAAATATCCTAAAGTGCAAAGGTATGGTTTTGAATTAGCCTGATGTGTTAAATAATATGTTGGATCTTTATATGCCAGTGTAATTTCATTGTTTATTTCATTATTTTAATGTTTTTATGATATCTCAGTGCCTCATCTAGTACATTGTAACTGTACAGTGCTGCATGCTGTCGGTGTAATTCACCTCCTGTAAGTGCTCGTGATGGTTGCTAGGCAGCAGTTTTTCACTGTGGAGGATGGTTTTGTAACAGCTGTGGTCTCACTGCTCAGACCCTTTCATCCAATCAGCTTCTTACTATCACTATAGATTGTACAATCAAAATTACTCATGCTTTTCCACTATTTTATCACAATCTCTTCCTCCAACTCTATTTTCACATCAATTTATAGTTCAAAACACCAAAATGTGTAATATGTCGGCTTTCTGTCAATAATGACTTAATGATGATCCAAGATATTTTTGTAAAATCAACATAACATGACTATTTCACATTATTTACAGATATACAATGACCTGTGCATGTCTTCTGTTCCATTTCAAGGTACTGTTTGATGAGTGTCAAGGGCTGCTACACAGACTTCCACATCGATTTTGGGGGGACTTCAGTTTGGTATCACGTCTTTAAAGGCAAGAAGGTAGTGTTCATCTGTTTTTAATAAATTAAATATTAATCTTATAGCATAGCCTATAGTTTGTATGTTCACTGTTTCTGTTTATAATCTGGTATCTGGTATAATGTTGAGAGTATTTCATATATTTTTTATTTGCAGGTATTCTGGCTGGTTCCCCCAACCTCTTATAACCTTGCTCTGTATGAAGACTGGGTTCTCTCAGGGAAGCAGAGTGATATCTTCCTGGGAGATCGGGCCGATGGATGTCAGAGAGTGGAGCTTAATCAAGGATACACCTTTTTTATCCCATCTGGTCAGTCTGCAGTGCACTGTTATTTACTGTAGCCTATTGACCAGTAATCCTTATCTAACCAATTATAGGATCATGTATTGTGTGCTCCATTTATTCAAAATCAATATATCTTGATTGTGATTTAGGGTGGATCCATGCCGTCTACACTCCTGAAGATACACTGGTGTTTGGAGGCAACATTTTGCACAGCTTTAACATTCCTATGCAGCTCACCATCCATGAGATAGAGAACAGGACCAAGGTAGGATTCCTCCTGGACAAGCACTGACCTACATTCAACACCTTTCTCTTTTTTACTCCGTTTTTGATGCTTTAATTAGGAGCGAATAATGTGGTATTGAAAGTCACATTTGGTTTTTGATGGATGTTGTACAGTATAAGACTTATTTTGTCTGTTTTTAGGTACACTCAAAATTCCGCTTTCCATTTTACTATGAGATATGTTGGTACGTTCTCGTGAGATACGTTTACTGCCTGACTAAACGGTCCTACCTTTCTCACAAAGAACCAGCACTTATGGGTAAGTCATGCTTATACATCAGTGTTTATCTAATCTTAACAAATGCTGCTCCTAACCCATTGGCCGTAGTCTGGATATGTCTTTTTTAATTAATGTTTTATTTTGTTCTGTATTTTCAGACATTGAGTCTAAGACAAACATAGAGAGCCCTTTCTCTGACTCGAGGAGCCAGGATGTAAATGAGGACTTATATGACAGAGCTGCTCAGGACAGTTCTTGTTCACCTGGGAACATCAAGGGCCAACAGCTCAGAGCAGCTCTTTCTCTGGACTCTGAAGACAGCTGCAATCCTGGCTCCAACACTTTAGATTTCCCCAAAACCCCAATGGACTCTCCGCTCTCTGAGTCTCAGACCAAATGGACGTATTTGACAGAGTTTGAACTGAACGGTCTTAAGGCGCTCGTTGAAAAATTAGAGTCACTTTCTGAAAATAAGAAATGTGTCCCAGAGGCAATAGTGGATCCACAGGGACTGCTAGAATCCATGAAGGTATGAAGCAGTAAGTTCACAAAATGTTGAAATATGAGTTTGTTTGGTTACTTATTTGTTCATTTCTGTTATTCAGGTTGTCTTAAATGAACATGCTGATGATGACCCCATGTTAGCAGTTACTGGAGATCCTGTGGTGTACTGGCCTAAAAAGTCTATGAAGGTAGGAATAGTACATTTGCACTTTTTATTGAGAAACACAACACAGTAAAAGCTGGGTGTTACAAGTGTTCGTACCAAACACAATTTCACTCTCTTCTATGATTAAATTTTTCTACCAAGATACTGGTAAATAAAGGCTATTGGTGGGTACGTTTTTGATTGTTTTGCCTTCTCACTGTTTTGGTCACATTTGTTCTTCACAGAGCTCCCCCTACAGTTTCATAGACTAGTACTGTCCATCAAAGAATATTGACTTTATATATAGACTATAGACTATCATAAAGCTACTGTTCAACCACAGAAACACCAGGTCTGTGTCCGTTTGCATATTTTTTTTTTCTTGGAGCTCTCTCTGTAAAAGCCTGTTAAAAAGAAATTTGTGGTTTTGGCGAGACATGTGACTTCCAGGGACATTCATCGTAGCAAGGAAGCTTCATTCACCCCACACCTGAAAGTAAAAAGTTACATAGTGCTCTTTTAAGAAGTACCTTTTTGGCTATTTGACCATATATATACTTTTTTGGATATTATATTTGACATTTAATTGGATTGTTTGAAAAATAACCTGCTTTTTTTGTGATTTGCCAAGCCCTACAACTCACCGGTCACTAAACATATTCTGTGCTAAATAGATGTACTTATTTGCATAATTGGGACGTAACCGCATAACCAAGTAAATAATGGGTTCTTGATCTTTTATTATTTATTTCTGGTGTGCTCATCTTCTTGCTCATCACAGCTGGTTGCTTTTAGGCAGCAAGTATTGTGTTGTCATTTACTCTGTGAATCACAAGCTCTTGAGTCAAAGATGTTGATCTGAAGTCACATTTTAAAGATTTGTATTGAAACATCCTACCATCTTGTTTTTGTTCAGACCTCTCTTTTAATTCAATTCAATTCAATCCAATTCAATTTTATTTGTATAGCCCTATATCACAACAAAGTTGCCTCAGAGGAAAGAGATGGATGTAAACAATAAAGAAGGTCATTGCAAACAATAAACAACATTAATAGACAATCAATAAACGCACAAACAAAAGGACTGTCCCAGGACGTCCCCTGTCCTTAGACCCTCCATCACGGTCAGGAACAACTCCTTTACAAAGTAAATAAGTCATAAATATTACATTGAATTGTGTTTAGTATAGACTAGCCTTTATATTGCTGGTACCTGATCTTAAAGTCTAGTTGGATTAAATATAGCTCTGGATTCTCTCTCTGGGGAACTGGGGGTTGACTAAATTGATTTTGAGTGGATCATCATCAATGGCACATTAAACAGAAAAGAAATGTTATTTTCAAAGAGTAATGACTCACTCGTGTGAGGATATAAATAGCAGTTGATGGCATAAAAGTGAAGCTCATATTTTTAGATGTGCCTCACCAGTGGTAAGAAGAAATGTATTAATAAATTAAACAATTAATAAAGAACACACAGTAATCTAGCTCACAGATTTGATGTGTAGCCAGCTGAATGAGTACATTTTTTAATACTGCTAATTCTTGAAAAACAAAAGGCAGATGATGATGTCATCAGTGGTTCAGTGTAAGTGGCATCATTTTGAAAGTTTCCCAGTGGTTTTAGTATTTTTCTGGACCCCCTGAACCACCCCCACTCATTCCTCCAGGCCAGCTGCTGGTCCTGGGCCTCTTTTGTGTTTGCCGTTGTAATGATATGCCATCTGGCTCTATTGGCTGAGCGCAGCCTTCTTTCCTCTCCCTATGACGCTCATGAATATGACCATGTTGTATATTCATACTCCTCTCCTATTGGATGACAGCAGTAAATATTTAGATGCATGCTGGTTTCTGATTGGCAGAGTGGTGCCCGGTGCCCCTCCCTCTTTCTTGGGAGCCAGCGCATGTTAATGAGGCAGGCTTGTCTGTGTTTTCTACATCTGCTTGTGGTATTGTGGAGCTTTGGAACAGGAGGGAGGGCTATACAGGCCAGACAGCAGGAGTAGAAGGAGGAGGAGACCGCAGCCATGTCAGTTTGCTGTAAGCTGGACGCTGTGTGAAAAAAACAGCCATGGCCATGTCGCTGAGCGCTGATGATGAGGACTACGACTCAGACTCTGAGCAGGTTAGCGCACCGAGCCCTCCAGGCAGCCATGCAGAGGCCACCAAAGGAATGCTTGTGGCAGACTGAGCATTGTAGAGCATCACAGAGCAGAGAAAAATACCTACAGATAAGGGCACAGATTCAGGCTACCTCTGCTGCTGACTGCCTTTGTATCCTGTATTAAGTGTAGTGAGTAGGTGTGTCTGCATGTGCTTGTGTTTTGTGGATTTCATTTTTCTTACAATAGATGAGAGTTCAGAATGAATGGGTAATGATGTAGAATTTAAAACATCCAGCCTCTGAAGTTGCACAGGGCATACAAATGTATTAATTATTATGTCATGGTAACAAATGTGATATTTGTGCATGTAAAAACAGGTACCCATCAGAATACATTAAAACACTAAACACTGATAATGTGGTTTGCTAATATAAATACTTTACATGCCACATGTTGTTAATGTAATACAGTTAGTATATTGAGCTAATCTTTTTGGGTAAGTACTAATTAAATAAACATCTTAATCATATACACTGAATTGCATTGTGCATACACTGCAAGCTTGACCAGTTAAATTTAATTTTTGTGAGCTATAAAATACTCCAGGTTTAAATGTACAACAGTTATTGTAGGATGCTTTATATATTTTGGATGCTTACTGTTGCATCCAGCATGTGCTTTTGTTTTGAGCACAGCAGGAGCTTGTTAACCCATTTTGACACATCTTTTCATATGTATTTCTTGACTGAAGAATCAATAATTTTGTTTAGTAATTAGTGCTTCACAGAAGCCTATGATACTTAAACTATCAAAGGCTGAACATGCGTTACTGCATAGAGGTTTTGACATAATATATTTGTGTGAATCTATATATTCATATTTTGTACATAGCTTTTTGTAAATTGAAGTGTTTAACATGTGTTGGTATTAAGCGCTATAACATTGTTCATTCCTCTGATTACAGCCTAAATGTGTCTAATGTTGTTGACATCCTCGTTTAATTCTGTGTCAGTGGGATATGTGCTTTAGAGATCACCCGCTCAGCAGACGGTGGGGTTGAAAGGGATTTAGGGCAACAATATGGACAGCTATCTTTTGTATTATTATTGTTGGTGTATTTTCACCTGTAAATACAATCCGATGATGTAACCAGAGACAGTTTATTG
Source organism: Philypnodon macrostomus (assembly GCA_036025475.1). Taxonomy (NCBI): domain Eukaryota; kingdom Metazoa; phylum Chordata; class Actinopteri; order Gobiiformes; family Eleotridae; genus Philypnodon; species Philypnodon macrostomus. The sequence goes on from JAVQKC010119988.1 coordinate 13,494, forward strand.
TGAGTTTCGATCAACAGTTGCTTTCCTCTAACTCTGGTCCTTCTTTTACCTTGTGCTAGTGTTTATAATAGATCTGTACTTGTGTGGTTTTTGAAGAACCTGTGAAAAGCTGGCACAGAATGTGCAGTGTCTCTCTTGTACAAGTATATTACATTGCTTCATTGTAGTTTCATTCTTGAGCAGACATGCTGCCTATAAGCACATGAATTCCAGTAGAACTGTCCCCACCCCAACCCCCAAATATCTATCTGTAATCCTGTCTGATTACCACATATTTGACTGCCTTTGGTAGCCTATTTTTTGGCTATTGTTAGAAAATATTTTAATATGGGCAAGACTGAGCTTTATGTGAGTCTCTCAATACAGATCTTATTGGTTACAAGTCTATGTGTCATAGAGTGTTCTGTTAGGGAACAGGACGTGGCTGTTGCTATGCTGACGCTAGGAAAATCTGCACTGCCGATGTAACTAAAGAAATCAGATCTTCATTTCCTTGAGCTGCAGCTTTTTACAGTGTTTTTCCCCTGACATGTTTTTCTCCTAATACTCTTGTATTCTTTGCATTTTTACATTTGTGTTTTCCCTAAAAATTAGTTTGTGCTTATTATTACATTTATGTGAATGGTTTATTAATAAGACCATTGCTTCATAAATCTGTATTAGCGATCCTGTCTCAGAGCTGTGGTATAATTTGGGATGCTCTACCTCACAAGTCATAATAATAGCTGCTAGAGATCCATGTGTGAAATGTAGCCATAAGTGCAGTGTCTCTTTGAAGTAGAAACATGTGAGTGCTAAATTTGGACGATGCCTCCAGGGACAGTCTTGATGTGTCTGTTTCCCTGTATCCTGTGCCTCAGCAGCCTCATACATATAATGTCATACACTGCTGATGTGATGCTGGAGATGAAATAACCAAGTGAGCATCTTTTGTTTTCGGAAGCTGTCTCTCACTCTTTATTGACCCTGAGTGAAAAAGATCTCTAATATAGCTTTGTAGTTAGCTCAGTAAAATATACATTTGTTTATGGTCTAGTTTGAATAAAATGCACTTTTTGAGATTTGTAAAATGATGCATTTTGATTTGACACTTTTTTCTGAATACAGATCTATTAACTTAGCAAACCATACCTGACATTTATTTATTAATGCATTTCACCTAGAACATTCTCATAGTATCTGCTTCATTCTTTTAGCCGAGGCCTCCCAACCGGCCGAAGCCTAAGATGGCAGCTTCCCCGGCATCAGCGGTCAAACTGTCTGCGAGTCGGGGTACGTCTGGTGCTCGCAGAAGAAGGACTCGATGCCGGAGGTGTGAGGCCTGTCTCCGCACCGAGTGTGGAGAGTGCCACTTCTGCAAAGACATGAAGAAGTTTGGTGGACCAGGCCGAATGAAGCAGTCCTGTATCATGAGGCAGTGCATTGCTGTAAGTTTTAAGCTGTTTTAAACCCTTGTTAGTGCCACAGTTCTTTGTGGTATTAATCTAAATATTTATTATATGGAAACATATTAGATCCTGTTCTAAAGGAGAGATAATTAATGATAAATGTGTATTTTTTCAGCCGGTGCTTCCTCACACTGCAGTGTGCCTGGTCTGTGGAGAAGCAGGGAAAGAGGATACAGTGGAGGATGAGGAGGAAAAGTTTAACCTGATGCTCATGGAATGCTCCATATGCAACGAGATTGTGCATCCCAACTGTCTGAAGGTGAGTTAGTTTTTATTTCAAACTATTACCAACTTTAACTGGAATGTGTTTTCTATTTTTAGGTTAAAGATTCAAATGGCGTAGTTAACGATGAGTTGCCAAATTGCTGGGAATGTCCTAAATGTAACCATGCTGGGAAAACAGGAAAAGTAAGCTTCTTTATCGCATCAGTTCTTAAATTGTTTTATACTTCACAAAGATGCATTGATGTGTTAATGTTTTTAGACTTGATGAATAATGTTGTGCGTTCTTTTTTTTTTACAACTTTTTGGCTTCAAAGCAAAAACGGGGTCCAGGATTTAAATATGCATCAAATCTCCCTGGGTCGTTACTCAAAGAGCCACGACTAAACCGGGACCAAAAAGAGGAGTCTGACTCTCCGCTGATGGCTACTGCGACTGTTACCACTTTAAATACAGCACCTGCTTTAAAAAGGAAAGCTGAACGGGAAGATGTACCAAAGAGGAGAGACGATGAGCCCCCTAAGAAGCTCTCTCGGCCCCCTCTGCTCTCCCTGGATGGCATGTCCCGACCAAGACTTGAGGACAACCCACTGAGGAAGAAGAGGAAGCTATTTGACACCAGTGATGAGCCCGTTTTTGTCAAAAAGAAGGTATGAACATATTACCACAATTATGTTGTAATGTTGCAGTAGTTCCCTGTTTTATTTACACTTCTCAGACAAAATTGAAACTTGACTTGTATAGATCGACCAAAAGGTAATGAAAATATAAATTAACTGTTTCTTTTCCAGAAGAAGCCTTTAAAACCTGATGATTCAATGTCTCCAAAACCTTTTCGTCAAATCAAAACTGAGAACGATTTGGAAAGTAACGATGATCATGACGAAGATGACTTCCCCTCAGACAGACTTTATTTTAAAGATAAGAAATACCAGCATGAAGAAGAGGAGGAGGACGAAGAGAAACCATCAAGAGAAAAAGACAGTATCGCAGAAGACAAATCTAAAGTCCTTTTAAATCCTCTGTTGAGAACATCAGGAATACGAGACAGTGACCAGCCACCTTTACACTCCACAAAAGCAGGGCCCAGTGCTGACCTGGACCCACAGGACAAGACCTCCGGACAGATTAAGCCTAGACATCAACGCAAACGGCCTGTTAAAGAGAAGGAGACTCATCAGGACATTATAAAGATGGAGGAAAATTTGGTTAAGAAAGAGGATAGCTCAACCAATCACAACCGAAGACCTATAAAACATGAAGACTCTGTGAGCAGCCAGAATCGCAAACCCTTAAAGACAGAAGACTTGTGTACAAATCAGAACCGAAAGAGCCTTAAAACGGAGGATAATCAGCCCAATCAAAACAGACGTCCACTGAAGACAGAAGATAGCCTGACTAATCAGAACCATCGGCCAATCAAAGCTGAACCTGAGGATGAAGTGGATGACCAAAAGTCAAAATGGCCGCTCAACAACGGCAGTGGTGATCTTGGAGACTGGCTGCGCCACAGGGGGCGGGACATCAATGGGAACCAAAAAGGTTATTCACCTTTAGGATGGAACCGGAGCCCGCCAATCACACCCATGTGTCCCCGCCCGCCCCTGTCTCGCTCTCCGCCTAAATGTATCCAAATGGAACGACACGTGATCAGGCCTCCACCTATTAGCCCCCCGCCCGACAGGCTGCCTCTGGACGATGGAGAGTCCCACGTGATGCGACGAGAGGTGTGGATGTCTGTGTTCAGTCACCTGTCTCACAAAGACCTGTGCGTGAGCATGGGCGTGTGCCGCACCTGGAACAGATGGTGAGTATCGGGCATAGAGTCTTATGACTGTCTAGAAACAGAAGCCATCCTAACATATCTCTCTGTGTATGGCAGGTGCTGTGATAAGAGGTTGTGGAAACATATCAATCTTAATCGATGTAAGTCCATCACTCCGCTCATGCTCAGTGGAATCATCCGCAGACAACCAGCAGCACTAGACCTCAGCTGGACCAACATCTCCAAGAAGCAGCTCAGCTGGCTCATCAACAGGCTGCCAGGTAAGCCTTATTGTAATAGAAATAAGAAGTCAATTATGATAAGTATCTAATGTCTGTGCAAACATCTTTTGTGCTTCATTTTCCAGGTCTTCGTGTGTTGCTGCTGTCCGGATGCTCCTGGGTGGCGGTCTCGGCTCTCTGCACATCGAGCTGTCCACTGCTGCGGACTCTGGATGTTCAGTGGGTTGAAGGACTGAAAGATGCTCAGATGAGAGACCTTCTGTCGCCCCCTACAGACAACAGACCAGGTACCAGCCTCGTTCCCAAGTCTAAATCATACATCAATGTTCCTGTACCATTTGGAGTCATTTCTCGGGCAGATACTGTAATTGTGCTTTTGAATAATCAAACTAATACTGTACAGTTTTGGGGATCAGAATGAAATAGTTGGTTAGGATACAATTTGTCATATGGTTAAAAAAGATAATTGACCAAATACTTAAAGCACATCAAATATTTCTGATTTACAAAAAGCTAATGGGCACAATCTCCTTTAATTGTTGCTCCACAGGTCAACTGGACAACAGGAGTAAGCTGCGTAATGTTGTGGAATTGCGTCTAGCGGGTCTGGACATCACAGACACTTCTCTACGCCTCATCATCCGCTACATGCCTCTGTTATCAAAGCTTGACCTCAGCTACTGCAACCACGTCACCGACCAGTCTGTCAACATCCTGACTGCAGCCGGCACCACCACCAGAGACTCTCTCACAGACATCAACCTGTCTGGTATGAAATGACATATTGTTGTTCATCCAACACAATGTTTGATTAAGTGGAAGGGTTTTATTTAGTTAGCCACTATCCCTGAGGCACTGAAGTAAAAACATTACAGAAATACCTCTGTGGGTCATGTTAGAATAAGGGCTCTGATATGCTTTAGGTATTCTTGTTGGTCTAACCTCATTGTTGTGTGCAGTGTGCAACAGGGTGACAGACCAGTCGCTGACCTATTTCAAACGCTGTGGGAGCATCTGTCACATTGACCTGCGCTACTGCAAACAGGTGACAAAAGAGGGCTGTGACCAGTTCATCGCAGAGATGTCTGTCAGTGTTCAGTTTGAACTAATCGAGGACAAACTACTGCAGAAGATCAGCTAGAAATAAGCAGTGTGGCCTTTGTCCACCAGGAGGCAGCAGACTACTGTGCTGTATTTACTACTGAACTGGCACAGGGCAGTAGTTTGTGAACTGACGCTGTGTGAGACAGTGGTTCTGTGAGAGCAATATCGTAAAAGCTTTCTGTTATTTCCAGAAATTGTTGCACCTTTATAAGTTATTGATTTGTGAATGTGTTTTACATGGTTATACATTGTTGTTTATAGACTATTATTATGTTTCAATGCAAAGAGGACTGCATTATAGAGTCATATTTTTATATCAGAAAGTGTTTCATACATATATGTGCAGTATTCAATGCACCAATGTACAGTAAAGTTTATGGAATAATTATATCTACATTACTGTTAAGCTTTTATGGTGGAGCGGCAAATTGCCATATTGTGGGCCAGTAACTTGTGTAAGTGTTTTTATATGACATGTTCCAATGCTTGGACCAGGCAAAAGGGACTGTACACATCTCAATAAGGCTACAGCGAATGTTTGTAGCAGGACTAAATAGAGGTATTCAACTTCTATTTGCACTGATACCATTGATATGAATACATGAATGTATTCACATGTACACTATAGATGTGTACATTGTAAACTGTAAAAAGCATATTTTTTCAGGTTATCTCTGTTAGTATTCATATATAGACTCAGCTCTATGCGGTCAGTCTATTTCCTCCGTATTAATAATGGTGCTTAGTAGAAGAAACAGCCGTAGCTCTGCATGCAGCTAAAAGATGTTTCTGCCACAGTTCATACATTTAGTACATGTTGATAAATGTTATTTGTTTACACCTGTCCTGAGCTAAGCTCCATGTAAGACTTTTTCTATTCAATCTTTACATTGGCACAAGTCATTCAGCGATGTACGCCTGTTCAAAGGGACAGCAGTGACTCAGGTGTTACCATTGACCGGTCCAGATTCTAAGTTGTTTACACAGTGATACAAAGGGCTGCACTTTTCTTCTTTTAAATAAACAGATGTCGTAAAGTTAAAGGGTAATCCACAGGTTCTCCTACACTGGACATTCACCACGTGCATTTGGTGAGTGCATTTTAAGGCTACAGCTGAAAGATCTGTGCAAATGTAACGGTGAAGATAAAAAAATAAATGAATGTTTAATACAGTAAAGGTGAATTTTGAAGTTTGCATACACTGGTTGTATTTCTAAAAGACACCATTTTAATACTTTGAGTTTGACCTAATGTAATATTGCACTGCATTATTAGGCCTTGTTTAAAGTTATTTAATAGTTTTATTTTTGACTTTTGTAAAAATGTTCCATTGTTTGTGCTTTGTACTGGAGATGTTTACATTTGATTACATTTTCATTTTGCTTACAGTGATCATAATATTTTAGTAAACTGTGTAAATGTGCTGTCTTTTTGTACATAATGTAAAGTCTCTAGAATAAAACTTATGACAGACTTTGACATATTAAACTCAAGTGAAAATGTCATTTTGTCAATATTGTGAGGTTAGATGCAGATATAAAAAGACAACATGAAGAGAAGACATTGGACTTTTTCTGTAGTACTGCATTTTATTGAATCTAATAAATCAATTTTCTCTTGTTTACCAAAATAAAAGGTTTGACATTCCCAAATATAAAGATCCAGGATTATGAGTGTTGTTGTTGGTAATACTGTAGCTGCCTGTAAGTGACATCTCAGAAAAACAGCAGCATGAATGAATGAGTGTATGGTGTTAACATTGAGTTTTTATCCCAAGCAGACAAAGACAAAACGACAAAAGCAAAATCACAAGGTTGATAAATTGTGAGCGGCTCCGTTCACACTGCACAGAAAGAGGACCACGTCTGATAACAAACCTTAGAAATCTTTATGATAGCTGTCATTAATGAGGCATGTCAAATGTGACACAGTAGTTTCATGAATCAGACATTTACACATTAACATGAAAGAAACCTGGATGATATGAAAAAACTAAAGACCTAAGTCTTATCTAGGACACATCTGAGGCCAGCGTGAATGAGGCCAGCATGACAGTGACGTGAGACTGAGGGATTTGTCAGACCAAAACCAGCAGAATTACATTCTGAAAAAGGTGCATTTTGTCCCATAAGTTGTAGACTAGTTTTACAGTGTAAAAATATACATTTAATAACTTAAACATCCATTTGACTTTTTCACAAGCATAGTGAACACAGATCTTAGTGAAAAGTTACAAGAAAACAACTGTTTTGCATAAGTTAAACTAAACCATTTCTAAACAGTAATAATAATAATAGCACCTTCCTTTGATCTGGACACAAACAGACACAAACATATTTCTGCTCGTTGGAAGTGAAAAGATTTAGGTTGGACAAACATTTTGAAATACTTAAACATCACTCCAGATCCAACTCTGATGTCCTCCCAGTGGATTTAAAACTGAATGATATTGTTATCACATTATATCTTATAGCAAGAAACTAAACGAGTAAGTCCAACATAACGATTTAAAGCTACAAGGTTCTGTTGTAGGCATTCGCTTCAGATAGCCAACGTTCATTTGACAAAGAAAAAAAATAAACAATTGAAAATTGCTGGTTACAAGATGTATCAACTGTGAACCAAATATATGTTAAAGGCATGACATTTGGCACCCCTCCTTTTCCATGTGTATGTTCTGCAACATTTAGGTTCGTTCATACATTAAATTTATATTCATCTAAAAACACATGTAAGTCTTTGTCTTCTCATATTGCACATCCTAAAGAACACTGAGGGAGAAACCACACGGCGTCACACCATCTCCACCATCCCCTCCATCTCCACCAGCCCCACCATCCCGTCCATCCACACCATCTCCACCATCCCCACCATCCCCTCCATCTCCACCATCCCCTCCATCCACACCATCCCCTACATCTCCACCATCCCCTCCATCCCCACCATCCCCCTCCATCCAAACCCTCTCCACCATCCCCACCCTCTCCACCATCCCCTCCATCCCCTCCATCTCC
>JAVQKC010120036.1:0-16901 GCA_036025475.1 Philypnodon macrostomus
AGAAAATGCAATGAAATGCTTTGGATCGGAAGAACCGTTGGACTCGCTAAGATACTCATGAAGTACTAATAACATGCAATAATAGTACATGGTAAAAAAAAGTGTGCAAAAAGAGATAAGTATGCAAAAAGAGATAAGTACAAGATAAGTACTTATCTATCAGTATAGTATAAGTATAAGTAGAAGTATAAGATGATCAATCATTGCAGTGGCACAGTGGGGTAGGCTTAAAGGGAGTGGGGTGGGGGATAACTGTACATGAATGACCCAGTCTGCCCACAGGCTACAGTTGTTAGTCACAGTCTCTCTCATTTTCACTATGTTTAGGTTTTAACCCCTGTATTAGCCTGCATCCAAAATTAAGACCCATATCAAGCAACCGCTGAGAAAGCAATAAAGCAATTTTGTCCTCTCCATGTTACTGTGGGTTCTTGCTGGCTTCTTCTAGTAAATTAATGTGAGAGTAGTTGTTTTAAATAGTTCTCCAGCAGTTTTCAGTTTAAAGTGTCAATTGTCAACATGCAGCAGGTCCTTGTGCTCATTTTTTATGTTTAGAGAGCCTTGAAGCTGCTCAAGATGTTAAGCTAAGACTATTATGTATTATGTCCAAAGAATACAAAAAATGAACAGTGTAGTGTTTGGAGCTTTGCCATTTGTTGAGCTGTTTTTTTGTTTTGAAAGAGGCTAAAATTATTAATATATTCAAGTTGGCATTTTCATTTCCCTGCCCACCTTAAAGCATTGTTGGGAATGTTTCATATAACGTTTCTTCTGAGTCACTAATGCAATTCACTTTTTAAGGTTATTTATCATTAACAGGTTTGATAGAAGAACTTAAATGTTATTTCAATGCAATTTCAAATTGGCCATAGCCCCGAAATCTACCATCTCCCGTTTTGACCAGCTGTCGTCTGACTGTATACAGTATTTTTGTGTGTTATTTCAACACCTTGGTTATACAAAATCTCGCTTTTTTTTGCAGCCTTCCTAAGCCTTGTTATAAACCACACCTCAAAGCAAGTCATTTTCTGTCAAAAGGAAAAACATGTTTAGAAAGTTCAGTTTTTCTGGACACTTAGCATGATGTAAGACTCTTCTATGGACATTTTTGTCTTTGAGGCTACATGTTTGGCCCCACTGTTGTTTGATGAAATAACTGTGTCACAATGACTATAGTATTTTCATTGAAACTTCTATGCCTCAAAATGCACTTAAATTCGTTTAGTAACAAAAGCCTGGACACCACTGCTGTCAAGTGAAGCTTTCTTTGTTTTTCTCTGGTTTACAGGAATGCTAGCTTTGTTTTCCTGGATGCAACTTTTGGCCCTGACTTCCCTGTTTTTTTTTTTACGTAAGCTCCAACTTTCGCTTTTGCCAAAATTGTGGCTGGACAGCGTTGTCAAATTCCTGGATTTTTTCTTTCACAGTGAATGCACCAATGTAATGTACAAGAATGTAGAAAACCTTGTAAAAATCTGTAGACGGGAAACCAACAGTCGATTTCACAGTTAATCAGGAGTGTTATTTTGACTCAAACTATAGTAACATCAGTTTTGGGAATGCAAGTTCATGTGAAAATGAGTTTAGTTTATTGATTCTGTTAAATTTCTGGGACTTAGTAGGATTTTTTTGGAGTTTGCTTATCTTTGCCCTGTTTTTGGATGGATTTTCTTATTGAGGTGAAACTTCCAGCTAGGTCCTGGAAGAAGTGGCCTCAGGTTTTACGATTGCCCACTGCTCCAGCCTGACCCACTGGCTTTCCTAGCAAAGTGAAGAAGTCTGCAGCCCTTGCCATTCAAGCAATATTCCACCAATATTATTCTTATCAGGCCATTGATGCAGGCCTATGGCAAGGCTTTGTTTCTCTGTTTGGTGTCCAGTTATTTCCTTCTAGAAATCAAATTCAAGGGACCCGGCGTTGTATATAGCCTTACACTTATTTTGATGTCTAGTGTGAAATCTCAGCCATAGCAAATGCATCACTTTGACATGAGCCAGTACAGACCCAGCTGTTGTGTCAAATGTATCCATCTTTCCCACTTACCATGTTTCTTTAGCTTGAGTGAGGACTCCTTTATACTGCTATATAACAAAAGTCTTGGGAAATTCATGATCCCGTATTTTCCGGACTATAAATCGATCCGGAGTCGCATCAGTCATAAAATGTGTCATGAAGAGGAAACAAACATATTTAAGTCACGCTTCACAAAGTCCCAGGCCAAGAACAGACACACCTGCGCAGACGTCTACAGACTCACCCGCGCAGACGTCTACAGACACACCCGCACAGACGTCTACAGACACACCCGCGCAGACGTCTACAGACTCACCCGCGCAGACGTCTACAGACTCACCCGCGCAGACGTCTACAGACTCACCTGTGCAGACGTTTATAGACACAAAGAAGAGCAAACCTAAGAAAGAAACAAGGGTTAAATAAATCAGTAGTTTCCCAATATGTGATAATATAGCGAAATAAGCAGCTCCTGAACAGTGCATTCTTTTCTGCATTAACTTTATATCATTACTACCATCTCTCTTCATAATCTACACTAGTTTTGTGATTATATCTGTCCATTTTAACTGTAAAACAAGCCACTAAAGTTGAAGCATTTTTCCACATGAAACCAAAACAACACTCTCTTCCTGAGACACTGCAACGGCAGTGAGCACTTCACAGGAAATCTGATAGTCTGCATTTGAAAATGGTCATCTTCCATGTATTGGGGCGGCTGACACGCAATCTCTGAGTGGAGTCAACATGTCCTCTCCATGTTACTGTGGGTTCTTGCTGGCTTCTTTTCACCGTCCAAAGACATTAATTGGATTTATATTGCGCTTTACAATGCCCAAGGCTTTCTCAAAGCGCGTGCGTATATGTATTTATATGTATTATATATATATATATATATATATATATAGTGGCTGCCAGTTTGGGCCTACGGCCCCTCTGATCGACACCAGTCACACAACTACATTCATTCATGCAATGTAGTGTCTTGCCCAGGGACACGACAGTGTGTGCTTGGACGGGGACTTGAACCACAGATCTTCTGGTTGAAGGGCGAGCGTCTACCCACTGCGCCTAGTGAAGACATGCCCCCAGTAAATGAATGTGCAATACAAGCAATTTTTAATACGGAAAAAATATGAATTATACAATTCATAAAGTGACGTTATTTTAAAGTGTTCTTTTAAGTCACTTTAAAAAATGACTTAAAATAAAAAATAAAGTACACTAGTAAAAAAAACAGCTGTGAACCCTGTGCCCCTGTTAGTGTTTGCATTGCTCAAACCCTACACAGGAATGGACCACTTTAATGACAATACGCATTTCCCTCCCTCTCCACTCTTCTCCACATACCACTTTGGCCCGGTGGCCATCTCCATAGCGACATCGACCCCGGGAACAAGGCAAACTTCGAAGCATCAATCGCAGCTCTCAGGTTGTGTGTGAAGAGGCACTTGTTGTCTGCTAAACGGGCTCATGGCTGCTGTTGTGGACATTGGAAAAGGCAGAGGCGGTGATTGGGAAATGTGTTTTCATTGAGAGCATGGGCTTGACCTGGAGGGTTATGTCGAATGAAGTAGGATGTGAAGGATGCTTAAGCTGGGGTCAACTTGGCTGTAGGCTGTTACTTTCTGACTGTGTGGTCTTTTATAACTCATGTACTTTTTTATTCCCAAAAGGTTCATTTGTTCTCTGCATTTGACCCATCCTTCAGTGCCAGTCAGGAGCAGTGGGCAGCCGCAGCGCACCGCCTGGGCACCCTTGTCCAGATCTTGAGCCAGGATCTTGGTCAGGTGTTGCTAGCTGGAGGATTAGCACATTATGCATGTTTTCTGTTGACACTGTTTACATAATCTTAGTTTAGCCCTGGTTTAGTCTTGGTTTATTGCTGTGTAGGTGTGCTTTAGTCCTTTAGAACTGATTTCAAACTTAGCATATTTTGGTTTAGTTTTAATGCTAGTTTTGGCCTATTTAGTCATAGAACCTCCCGTGGGCCTATGTTTAGTTGCATTGGCCTGATGCTACGCCACTGAACCCTTATTAACCTGTAGTTGTTCAAAATCATATTGCTTGCTCAGTTTGGCCTGAACCGAAATGACCTGCCAGCATCAGCAGCTTTATCAGACCAATGTATATTTTACCAAAGTCAGAAGTCATGTACACTGAGATTTTCACAAGTTTGCAAGTTTGCACACTGTTACTGCTGCTTTCTGTTGGACTAGATTAGAGCCTAGGCTTTTTGAAGAAGTTCTATATTCAGCTGAAACGTGTCAAACTATCAAATACTTTTACTATCTTTTTTGTTGGAGTCCAGCCAATAGTCTTACCCTTGTTTTTTCTAATGGCTACAGCACTGCCGATATCTTAAAAATAAACATAGCAATGGTTCAAGCCATAGATAATGAACTTTTGATAGCCAGCAGAAATCTCCTTAGCTATGTGCCCACTGGCTTTAATACTTGTGTTTTTAATGGCAAAGTACAGCTGCTGTCTAAACCCATAGCCAAAATATAAAGCTTATCTCGATTTGTACTGATATTTTGCTGTTCCATTTCTTATGCATGTAAGGGCATGTCCTTAGGCTCTAGTTAGTAAGTATCACATTTGCATTTATGGCTTCTTTGCCCTGGTCTGTTAAAAAACAAGGTAGGTATAAGAATGCTGTTGGAGCTTTGAGGTAGTAATCTGATGTGAGAAAAAGTTGCACAATTGGAACAACATTGCAAGAAACTTAATATATAATCGTTCAGCTTCTTTTTCCTATTAGGGTTTGAACTGTGACTGGAGCGTATCCCAGCAATATAGGCCTTAGGTGGTATCTTCCATCTGGCAGAAATTCACAAATTGTAATAATTGTTTAATCCATTTAGCATCTGTTAAATCTTGGTTTGGCCCTTATTTGGTGATGAATTAATCCTGGTTCATGACTGTTGTATGGTATGGTTATAAAACATAAAGATTTTATCAAAGCCCAAAATAGTTATTGCATGTTTTTCTAATGTTGCACTGCCCTATGCTCAACACTGAGGCAGTATTTGGAAACCGGTTGAAGCTTAGCGGGGGTTATCTGACAAGCCAATAGCTGCTGCATGTTTCTGTCATCAGCAGGTCTTGCTTGGCTGCACTGGTGTGTGTACTGTCCCATACTGTGTGTTTGCCCAGGCAGAGGTGCTCATTACGGGGCGTCCTATTTGAGAAGGAGGGGGTGAGATGGTGTTTGGATTCAGAGATTAGGGCCTTTTACGGGTCAATAAGTGCGCAGACCACAAAGAAGACCTGGGCCATGTTGTTGCCAGTTTTTCCAAAAAGATAGACCGGGGGGTGTATTTTGGGGGATTTGCTAATTTGAAACTAACTTAGTGGCTACAATCGGTACAAAAAGGCAGTCCATTTTAGATAAACAGACATAAAACAAAGAATGGCTATATTAGAAACTGGTGCATGTGACAAACAGCCAAACCAACCCAAAAACATTCAGCGCAAACAGCCAGCTAACTAAATGACCATATCCCAATAAACATAATATAGAATCAATCCAGCCTATATTTATGTAACACATTCACTAGTATTTTGATATATAACTCCGTTATGCAAGTCTTTTATTTATTATCATGAATTTAAACACTCCTAGATTGTAGGCTAATTTTCATCTGCTGTCCCCCGATCATTCACACACACACATTCATGTGTCACAGACACAAACAGGTTGGACTGGACTTCAACCCCCCAACCTTCTGGTTATTGGACGTCCACTCTGCCATAAGCCTCTGCCAGAAAAATTTGCTTAGATTTCATTCTTTTAGATTAGATTCTCTTCCAAGCAAAGGTTTTTACCTCTCAAAGTCTCTCGTGCTTAAGGAAGCAAATATGTAATCATATAATGTAGTGTAAGCCAACAAACCTACCTTCTTTTCAGCTTTACCTCTTGCCTCTTCTTGGAGGGAAGACCATTATTTATGTCTAAAGGGATTATCTGGGGGGTCTCTTTTATTTTAAAGTGGGGGGGTTGTCAGTGGACCTCATGCTGTTGCGAACAGTCTATGTCCTGAAAGAGGCAGGTCAAATCGCTGACACATTATCTTTAGAGGGAGACTGAGGTCCATTGTTTCCTGTGTGTCCTCCTGATGTAGTCGCTGTCTGTCCCGCCTGTAAGCCTCGTCTTTATGAACATTATACACATAGACTCGGGACAAGAGCCCAATGGACCCCTTTTAATAAAGCCTACAAGAACAGAGGAGTCTGGACAGCAATATGTTAATTTGACACTTTTCTTCTATAGGTTACTGTACATTGAAATGCGTATTGGGAGGTGCAAATTTAATTTTGTCCCTTGAAAGTTTTCTTTACTAAAGAAGCTCAAATTACTGTTGCTTAATTGCACTATACAGATTTGGTATTTAATAATTATATATCTAATCATCGCTGTAATTTGTGTTTGGACACTGCAAATTTGTTACACCTTAAACTAATGTCATTTAGTTTTATACAATTTGGATACCGCCTGAAATAAAATAAATACAAGAACTAGACTACTGCTGTCTACTACTGCAGCATCCTATAAGCCCTTCAAATGCATATTAGGGTTTTTATTATTACATGGCAGGGTAACTTTGAATGAACTTGAATTCTCACCTAACCGGCAAAGACCAACAACACAAAATGTCTATACAATTAATATAATGATTTACAATAGCCACCACTGCCCATTAAAGTACATTAAACATGTCTAATTACTACATCTCTGGTTGAAAGTAGCTAATGTATCAGGCCTTTGACATGTCACTGCTCTGGTCTGTCTGGTCTGTCTGATGTTCCTCACAATAACAAGTCTCAGAGTAGGAGCTTTTGTGTGAGGCGACTCATTGATCAGAACTGAACCCCCTGCTTCTCTTTATAAAAAGGCCTGTACATGTGAGGTCTATGGAGCTGGAGACTGAGGTGGTCTGTCTGATGGAGCCTATAGCTTTATTAATGTACAGCAAAGGCGAGTGTATGGTGTTAGCATCAACTATATGCATCAATACTGTTTAACATTTGTTTACATTTAGTTACGTTGATTTATTTTAATTTATTTCAGTCATTGGCTGTCTCACATCACTTTACACATCTTTAATTTTGTGATAGACTTGAGTTTGAAAAGCATTGCAGCAATCCTTGAAATAAACTAACCCTTTTCCTGGATAGGATTTGCCACAAGTATACACAGTGCTTGATATAATCATCTTAATTGCTTAAAATTGCTTAAATATGTCATGTAGACTGACAATAAAGCTCATCATGGTGAGAAATGTTTATTTTATACACCCTTTTCTGTCAGCTTAATGTACAATCGTGTTCTTTTTCTGTGACTAAAATATTTAGTTACTCCTGTTTCCAATGCAATTTTGCCATTTTTATTTTACATTGACTTCAGTACAATTATGGCTACTCTGCATTCCTTCAAAAAATACAGAACCTAAAGCACTTAAAAACAGATAAAATCAAAGGCACTTCTTAATGTGGAACTCCTGTGCAGCTTCTTGTAATTTGCTGCTTGGGCTGGAGGGGGTGGAGTTTAGAGAACCCGGGGGAGGGGCAAACCCAGCAGGGAGGGCAGTGTGCAAGGCAAGGCCCATTCACTCCCATGCAAACATACAACTCTAGCAGACACTCACAAATGTGCTCTTGCAGCGCTGTAGACAGAGGAGATCTTTTTGCTTTTGACGGAGTTTGGAAAACCGCTCCTTGGATAATACAATGAGTGGCAGAACGTGAGGACTATATATGCTTCTTCAGTATAACTTTGTGCCTGTAGTTGGAGTCCTTTTGGATATGCAACTAAATGAACAAGAGAATATTCAAATCAGGGGCTTGACAATTGAACTCACTGACACTGACCGATAGTGTTGAAGGAAGACACAATGCCAACCGGTAAGCAAGAGATTATCTTGTATTGGTTAAATTTGAAGTTCTTTTGGCCTGACTTTTTAGTTTTGAGCTGGTTAGTCTGGTCTGGGCTCTATTAGGAGCACTGTGGTTTATGCAGAACAGCTGGCAATTGAATTGTTCTTGCAGTATCATCATTTATTAGCCGTATTGTGCATAGCCATATATTTCAGCAACTTTTACAGTCTTTTACATAATTTAAGGGACTTTTAAACTTAGGCTTTAAAAACAAGAGCCCTAAATCAAACTAACTCGACTGACCAGTTTAAACGTCCTGGTCCACCTCTACATAAAGTCTTCTTTATCTCTGGCTTAGTGCAGTTTTTAGTTATAATTCAAGTTAGACCTGCATTTCTTTCTTTATTTTTGTTTATTTAGGCCAATTTAGCTCAACTTTTACAATCTTGGTGCATTACGGCAAACATAGAAAAGCTATCAAGACATATCCAGGTTAATGTTTGGACACAGAAAATCCCCCATGTTGCATGGTATTCTTCTTTTTTGGCACCAAACCTCGTCTCAAAGCACTTCACTCAATCAAATCTCCACTCTGCTTGACCAAAGTTGACCCAGTGCAGTGGTCCACTCTGCCTGTTTGCCTGCTGTTTTAATGACTCCTTAGTCCCCTGTTTGTGATAGTTTTGCTCAGCTGTCAGCGCTGCGTGAAGTGTCTTTGAAACCCTCTGCCTCTCGCCCTTAGACCAGGGCTGTTGTATGATCAAGCTTGTTTTCACTGCTGCTGTGAAAGCATCATGTTTGATTTCTCGCAGCTAGCAGTGGAGGGGTGGGTTTCCCAATGGTTAAGTGTATTTACATTGCCACTATTGTAATGTGATGAATGAAGTTTGAGTATTTTGGAGCAGTCTTCAATATACCCTTTAGAATCTGCTATACAAATTGAAATAATAAAATAAAATACTTGGTTTGCAGTTTACCTAAGAGCTATAACAAGCTAGTTTTTCACACTGTTACTACTGACTGATAGATTTTCCATATGAATAGACTCCTCACATAGGGATTCTGTCAAAGATGCTTGATTATGATAGATTGCTTAAATTACCCAGAGCAAACCTGTGATTCTCAACTGGTGGGATATGACTCTAATGTGCTTCACAGGGAGATACAGGTAGTTTCAATGTAGTTTTAGTGAGTATGTTATAGTTGGCTTATACAGAGCTCCATTATTTTTACTTTACAATCCATTGCATTCAATTGAGAGCATCTATCCTCACTTTTTGGACTGTGTGTTGAATTTTCCCTCACGTGTCAGTTTCGGATAAACCATGCTGGTATTTGCAATGCTAGATGTTTGAAGTCTGGCTATTTTGGTATCATCATATTGTCCTCTACTAACAAATGAACAGAAATCTGGGCCACATGTGTCTATAGTTTATATCCCTGCTGGGTGTAGTTTTGACAAAGTATTGAGATGCCATTCTGCAGCGTGTGACCCAAATTAAGGCCTTTGATGGCAGCAGCAGTTGCATTTGGCTGGTCCAGGGGGGTTGTATTTTGCTGGCTACAAATGGGAAAAGCCCATAGTAAAGAAAGAGTAGAGTAGTTGGGGGTGAATAATTACTGTTTAGACCAAACTCATTGGTTTAAAAGGTTTGGCCCGAGACAATGGTACCCCTCCTCCCACCAGCCTGCAGCCAGCGCCCCATTACTCAGCACGGACATCTGCCCCCCCATGTTGAGAAACCCTCACGTGCATGGTGGGAGCAGGGAGGTGGTTGGGGTGGGGGTGCTCCCTTTGGGCTGTCCCTCTAATGAGCAAAAACAAGCGTAACTTACTTTGGTGCTAGATTAATATGAGTAAAGGCCAGAGGTGTTGAAAGTTGAGAATTGCAGATGGGCCTATGAAGAAGAAGAATTCAATAAGAATAGGACAATCATCACAGAAATCAAATAAATCAAATAAAGACTTTGAAAGGCTATATTGTTGTCAGGAATCACTATACGTCACTTAAACCAAGCATTTACAATGGAATGAGCAAGACGCTACTATAATATAAGTTCAACGTAATATGGTACAGAAAAAAAGCATATATAATGGCATAACACTTTACAGACCTGAAACATGACTTTTTTAAGTACAGGAAAGCAAAGATGATTATCCATATTACTCAAGACATCACTAGTTAGCAACAGAAGTGAAGCCAAAGCTAAAAAAACAGAAGGCAATGACATGAATAGGAACTGGCCTAAAGGAACTTAAAGACCAGACTTAAGACTAGACAAGAAATTAGCCTAAGGAGACAAGCAAGTACAAGTACAGCAAAATTAGCCTAGACGTAGACTTGATGAGAATAGTTGAATTGCACTCAAAAACACCCCTGAAAACACAATCAAACAAGAAAAGCTCAATGGAGCACAATACAGTCCGGTAAATACCAGAATAAGTAATACATTAAGTAAATAAGAGTAGTTGTAATGTTGACTTATATACTTGATTATTTGCACATGGGCCCAATATGTTGACCTTACATTACTGTTAGGGGATTGGTCGAGTCCAGGGAGCTGTAACCGAATCACAAGCTCCCAGATTGGGGCTAGTGTGTCAGGGTGGGCACGGGTCTCTGATGGGCGGGTGCCAAAGTCCCAAAAATAGGGCGTCAGCCGTAAGTCGCAACTGGGTGGACATTTTTCCACCAACGCTAAACATGGTGCTGTCATCTACCAGTCTGTAAACAGCAAAAAGATGTAAAAATCTTGGCGCTACATGGTGATCCTGATCCACACCAAAACTGTATTTCTTGCTGATTTAGCACTTAATAATTAACTAAATAATTCATTTCTAAAGCATTGCTCCTGCATTGCCTGCACTTGCCCAAAACACGTACAGTGCAGTAGAACTTTATCTAATTAACTAGTTTGTCTAATTGGTTTGCTATCTCTTTGTGTGTTTACTTTAGGCGTGTTTTGTGGGGCAATAAAATCTTGAGCGGTCTATTAAACAGCGAGTTCAAACCTCAATTTACTTAACCAGCCGTGACATGCGGGGAGGTGTGCTGTGCTTTTTGGCAACAAGAAAGTCGAGTGTTGTAATGGCTTCTATACCTGTGCCTTGAAGCTAGGGTAAGCAGATTTGGCCAGTGATCAAAGCTTTTACTTTAACATTCTGATTATTTGTATTATTTTTGAGGTGCACAATAGCGGAGTTAGTGCTCGGAGTCTGCACGTTCTCTCCATGTAACTGTGTGTTCTCTCCAGCTTCCTCCCGCTGTCCAAAGACATACCTAGGAGATGGGAGAAATCTAATCTGCCCAGAGTGAATGAAAGTGAATGGTTGTCTGTCTGTGTAAGTCAGCCTGGTGACTAACTGACTGATGTCAATGGTGTACCCTGCCTAAGGCCCATAGTTACTGGGATAGGATTGTCATTGACTTAAGTTGAGCTGTTGGTGTTTATTTAAAAATTTTAGCCAACGGTTCCTAACATATGGTGGTAGCAGCTGCCTTTTGTGTGTCTACTGATAACACCCCCTCAGTCACTGCTTTGGCCTGCTCCTCTTTCTTTCTTTCTTTCTTTGGTCATTTGTCCAAACTGTGAAATCCTGACTGACGGTTTAAGATCCTTAGCGTCAGAGTGAATCAAGCCGGCGTCTCTATCAGAATCCACTGGTGGATATAAGAGATTATAAGGGTTAGTTTACCACAATGGGGATGATTCAGACGAGTGGGGAATAGTGAATAGTGAAAGTCAGAGGCAGTGGGTGGTGTTTGGCCTTTGACACTGATTCTTTTCTTCCTACATTCATTCCTCTGGACTGTCTTCAGTTCTCAAAGTCCAAAATCATCTGCTCAAAAAAGATTGACATTCTAGACACAAGTTCAATGGTAAATGGTTCTACCAGATCAAAATGGTACCACTATTCCAGTGGTACCATATAGGAAACCTTGCTGCTTGAAGTGGAGATCAAAATGCCAACCTTCCAGTTAGTGGACAACCATACTCGGACCACTGCTGCCAGAAGACAAGAGACCTCTTCACTTTTTCTTCTCTTGACCAAGAATACAAGCTTCATTTTTAAGTTACATTTTTCCTTGTTGGAAAATCAATGGCCTTCTGTCCCAAGTTTCACAAAATGATGTTATTTATAATTTTCAATATCTCACCCACAATTTTGTTAAAGATCAGGTTCACCGCGCAATCTAGATTTTGAACTTTTGATCACTGCAGACCCTATCCTTCAAGCATCACAATGATATTTGCGCAGTGAAATTGTCCGTGGAGAAAAGCTGCACTCAGACGAGCTCTATGGTAATTTGAGTGTGTGCACGGACAGGCCTTGTTCTAGACACATGTGCTCCAAATGCACATATAAGCCTTGGTGGTCTGCCTGCCTTTGCACACAGACCATGTGTGTTTTTACATAGAAAAGTAAATGCTTCGTGAGACATGGTTGTAGACTATAGGAATGTTCTATGCTGTTCATATGTGGACTGTGTTATGAGCCTAAGTGTATTGTAAAGAAAACCATTATGCTAACAAGCAAGACAATGGGACTAAAAAACAAAAAAGTTAAAGGAGATCATTTTTGGTTGAAGACACAACAATGAATTCTATTTCTAGTAGATTCTTTCGTCACCCCTTGTTTGTGTTCAGATGCACACTAGAAAATGCTGACAGAAGATATGCCATTGTGCTGTTGAGGAAATCACATGACCCCATTATTAAATATATGCATGCCTTCCATGCAACCATTTTTTTTTTATGGCAGGAACATCCAAGTATTTGTCTAAACAATGCATTTATATCAGTGTGATTATTTGATCTGCTGAGCTGGAGCCTTGATAGAGGTGATGCTAAATGAAATGATCACCCTTGATTATTGTATAAAGTTCTTCCATTAAAAAAGGCTGTTTCTATATTTACCATTGTTAAAATTGTCAACATTACAATCACACCGACAACATCTAGTCTTTCCAAGTCAATATGTCCCTCACCAGAGTTTCTGTTTGCCTTATTGTGCTGTTTTCAAGACCATTCAAAGACCATAGTATGAAGTGAAGTGCATTTTTTGGTCACTGTGGTCATTCACTTTGTCTAAATGGGTATTTTCCTGAATCCATTTTTATACAGAAATTCCCTCTTTCTAATGTCCCAAAGATGGTTTTATAGCTATGGGATTCTCCTGAAACATTGTATGTCTGTTTTGTTGCTGCACTGCCCATAGCCGTTTTTATTACTCCCATGTTGAACCCAGTGATTATGTATACCACATCTCCCAAAATATATATGTTTTTGAATCAAACAGCTGCATGCGACATAAGACATGTTTTTGCATAGAAGCAACATACAATGTGCTTCTCGTATGGGTCGCCAGGGCTGTAAAGAGGCTATTTGTTGACAACTTGAACCTAAAGTGCACTTGATGGAAGAGTTGAGGGCTAGTCTAAAGTGAGCAGTATCCCATGAATCCTTGCAAGATGTGGTAAACCTTTGCACTGAATTGGCCAAGCAATCAACATGGCCAGGTTCTAACAAATTTATTTCAAGAGTCATTTTAAAGTCTATGGTTATGTCACCTAGATATACTATAAAGCAGAAGCAATGAATGTTACACAGAGTATACAACTCATTTTTTGCTGACATTGTTTGGTCTGTTTCCAACTTCACTCTTCAACCCCATGACCACATAATATCTTTATTGCTTTATAGTCCATTGGAGATACATAATGGCTGTTTCCTATTGTTTTATGAAGCAAGCTCAATACCTGGTAATACCCCGAGCTACTGAAGACCAGAAGTGACCAATATTCGGACAAAAGGTTGACTGTGGCTACATGACTGGGCAGTTAGGTTGTAAAAATGTGGTTAATTGACACAGCAGATGGACCAGTGGGGTACTTTTGCAATGAAGAAAGTAATATAGTAGATGGTATATTTAGCTGGACAGAAAATCTATGGTCAAGCTTCATAAAGCAACTTTAACATTAGGTTAAGATGTCAATTAACATATATTATTTGTACTAGATTTGTATAGGTCTAGTAGCATTGTGTTATACATGAAAAGAAATGCATAGCTGTATCTGGATAAATTGCTGTTGTGAAGGCTCTAACATTGTTTGTGCTAGAACCCTATGTTTTGGAAAGAATAGTTGATTGTGACACATGTGACTTCCTTGGCTTCAGCCCAGTCTCCCAGTGTGACTTAGGCAGACCTGATGTTCAGCATATTAAACTTGGACGAACAGTAAAGCATCTCAGTTCTTTGTGTGGCGTTTTTAATGAAAGCCAGATATTGGACTCAGGCTCTTGCTGATCTCGCTAGTCTGCAGTCTGGCTTGAAGCAGTTTGCTCATACACACCATCTAAATCCTTCTACACAAACGGTCTTGCTCATTAAAGATCAGTTACACGGATCGGGTTCAGCGTAATCTGGTAACTAAACTCCTGTCATCTTCAATCTGTTTATGCTGCCTGTTGGTGAATGTGTGTACAAAAGCAAGCGGTCCTGGGACAGAGCCTTGGGGTGTACCAAATGTGTGTAGAATTTTTTTTTTTGTGTGCGTGTGTCTCGTTTTGCTTTGTTTCTCCCAACTCTGGTTTGGTTTTGGTAGAGCTGATTTAGTCCTAGTTTGGACCTGGTTAAACCCTGTAGTTCATACAAGGTTTAGACCTTATTTAGACCTGATTTAGCTTTGACTTAATCCTGAATTACTCCTGGTTTAGACTTAGCTTTATCCCTATGGTGCATGCTTTGACTTTTTGGGGGCCTTTAGAACTTTTTCAGTGGGAGCTAGAGGAAGCACCATTAATATTCTGAACCACGCCCCTGTGTTGCTGGAAAGTTTGGAATGACAAACAAGAAATGGAGCAATATCTCTTTAATGTTTGGGTTTCGCTCGGAGAGGAAACACACTGTGTTTGCTCTGCTCTGTTTGTTGCACATGTACACACGGGGCTGGCTCATATCTGGTAGCATTAGCAAGCATGAGCACCATTAAGTTATTAGCTCAGGCTAGCCTTATCTGCAAAGTGATAAAACTAATGCATTTTCTGTGAAATATGCACACATAGTTTTACAAACATGTCCCCACCGCGATAAGGCCGGACACATCAGAGAGTTACCTATTGATAGAGTTTGAAATAATTGAAGGCTTTGTGCTGATGGTGACTTGAAAGCAGCAAATCACAAGAAACCTACGTATATGCGCTTTTATGAGATTGTCTTTCACTAATATGCATTCTTTCACAACCATGAGGCCATATTGTTGTTATTGTCTAATATTGTTTAAAATAATGTCTGACAAACTATTATCACAACTCAGTAAACATATTATCATTACTTAACTTCTACCAAAAGCCATTGTAAAGGCAAGTATTTTTACTTAGTAGAAATCCAATGAACCAGTTGCCAGTAACCAAAAGATCACCAATCACTTTTACAATTTATTAGGGCAACTATTTTTTACATTAGTAACGACCACAGTCAGTTTGACCTCAAATATGCCCATTACTAGCAAACCTCAATTGTACGAGACTAGAGACTAATATCAAGTCTAGACCAGTTGTTGACAGACTTTTGACAATAGAACTTTCCCATCAAATCAAAACAATGTGGACAAATAAATGAGGCCAGATTTTCCATGTCCTCAGGCCAAAACTAGGCAGATCTAAATGGTTCTGTCGGCAACATGGACTATAAAATCTAAACCAGGATTAACCCAACACTTACCCACGACTAAGACCAAAGTCCAACTCATCATCACAACACAGACTGTCTGTTGTGGTTTGTTTTTGATGCCTTTTCAGCCATTGACTGATATTGTTCAAAAGTAGGTCAGTCTAGACGGTACCAACTCAGATTTTGGGAGGACTGCCTCGTACATGTGCTCATAATCAGTTCCAAACTTGTCTTGTTGAAACGTAACGATTCAGCAGATTTGTAGTTTCAACACGAGCGAAAACTGCTCCACTATGTAATAAAATAATGGCATGGGTTTTATAAGATTTTCATAGAAATGTAGTTCTAATTTGTGCAGTTTTTTATTCTGATATGCATGTAACCCACAACCACATCAAAACAGCATGTCCTGGCTTTGTCTTATTGTCAAAAGCTTTCAATGAACTGATCAAAGCAACCAAGGTCTGTCATTTATTTAGACTGCCCTTAGGACTGGGTCTGCCATTAAAACAGGCTTTGTCCTTTTGTGGAGTTCATCTGTATTACTAGATGTCTTTTGAGGCACAACTATAAAGTAATACATACATAATTTGTTTTTACACAGAATTGTATTGTTAAGTTGATATTCGTTATTGGTCACAGTCTTCATGAAAACATGCCAATGATTCGATCGATTATGTTCTTTTTGCTCTCAATTGAATTTCTAAGGGTTCTGTATATTGGACATTTCCTGCTTTATTTACACTGTGCAAAGCTGCCTATTATTGGCCAATCAAATCAAAAATGCACATTACTACTTGTTCACATTTTATTCAGTACCTCATTTCCGCGTTCTTCAAAATGGGCAACCAGTATGACCACCAGTCTAGCAAAGAATTCTTGTCAAATTGATATACACGTAAAAGGTTCAATCTGAGACCATTTCAGCTATTTTTTTGTAGCTTAGTTTAGTACGGGTATTGTGA
This sequence comes from Philypnodon macrostomus, assembly GCA_036025475.1. Classification (NCBI taxonomy): domain Eukaryota; kingdom Metazoa; phylum Chordata; class Actinopteri; order Gobiiformes; family Eleotridae; genus Philypnodon; species Philypnodon macrostomus. Next base: position 16,535 of record JAVQKC010120036.1, read on the forward strand.
TCATTGTTTGACCATTTTTTATGATCTAGCTATTAGGGATTGACGATCACAATTGAATCCAAATTGCAATTTTATTGGTCGAGATTAGCAAATTACAAATGCTGCAATTTTTTAGGCAATATAATATCTTCTGCACAAAATAAATTATATGTAAAAAAAAAAAAAAAGTAAATAAAAAAAATGCTTATCTTGTAGGTTTAACCTCTTCGTACATGTTCGGAAAGGCATGTGTTTTTTTAAGTTTAACAGATAACCCTTTGGGCGCCACATTTTTCAGCCGTTTCAAAAATCCAAATGACACTTTTTGTATTTTTTTTTAGTGTGGTATATCTTATTACATGGGACAGGACATAGACCGGTACCACAC
>JAVQKC010120079.1:0-30092 GCA_036025475.1 Philypnodon macrostomus
GTTCAGCAGGATTATTGGCTCAATAAAAGCATCAAAATGCATCAAAACATTAATTTGTAAATTATTTAATTGTCATTAATCGAAGATGTACCAAATTCAATCCAGTTCTGCATCTTCATGATATGTACCTGTGTGCAACAGTTGAAAAAGTTCCAGCAAAGACTTTTTGAGTTATTGCGTTCACAGTTTTGGCCCGTAATTAATTAATTTCTTAATTAATATTCATCGATACAGTTCTGCGTCTTTATGGTGTGTACCTGTGTGCAAATGTTGAAACTGATCCGGCGATTTGTTTTTGAGTTATCGCGTTCACAGCTAGGATCTGCGGACGTGGACGAACGCCGACGTGATTCCATAATATCTTTGTTTCGCCGATATAATAATACAAGTCAGAGGGGTTCACCACACAAAACCCAAAATTTCATAATCAGATTTTTATGAAATGTTCACAAATGGTTAATAATATGTGATAAGCTTCAAAATACATACATAATAAAATAAAATATGACTACAAAGGTTCTGTATAAAAAGCAGAAACAGCATTTTGATTCCCATATAGAGAAATTGACAATGAACTGTTCTGCAAAAATCTCACCATCTCTTTCATTACTTTATTCTACACTAGTTTGCGATTTAGTTGGCTTTAAACAGACCTTCACTTTGACCGTTTCAATCACCTCTTGTTATGGAAGCTGAAATACATAGAGATTTTGCCTTGTGCTCGTGTTTTGTGCAGTTGTCGTGATCAGACCTTTTCACAGTACATTAGGGCTGCCTCCTCTGCTCTCACACCAAGCCTTGACTAACACTGCTCCGCGGCAGTGAGTGGGTGAACGCTTGTACTTGTCAGTACCGTGATGCCAAGGTGAACAAGAGGGCACAAATAAGCTCTGCCTGGTACACATCATCACCATCTCTGTTCCCTATATGCTCTGTTCTAAGGAACTGTCCTCCTCCGATCGTTATGCTGCCTGTTAACACCTTATTTACTATTAATGCTTTTACTGAGAAAGAGCCTTGTGCAGATGTGGTCTCTATCCTATCAGTATACCAAGAATTACTGTGGCCACGTTTACAATAAGACCTTGAACATCCTACGTCTTTCTGCAGTATTGACAGAAATTGTACACTGGTTACAGACTGCTTTATCTTCATCAAAGGTGCCAACAAACTATGGGGCTTAGACGAGGAACACCATAAATAGTGGCGATTCACAGGGCTTACAGTCATCGATTCATTTACATGTCCACCCACCATGGGCAGTCCAGAACTGGTAATTCTTCTAACACATGCATGTCTTTGTGTGGTGGGAATAAGCTGGACTGCCTGGAAAGAACCCTCTGTAACAAAGGAAGGCCATGCAAACTTCACATAGTTAGCTGGCCCAAGGATCCAAACCACAACCTCCTTGCTGGGTGGCAGTAGCATGAACCTGAACTTATCTATGTAAAACTATTTTACATTTCTTCAGGTAATATTATGACACTGTCTTGCTTTTGGATAATGGATCCGAACAGATCAGGAGCAAAAACACAAAAACTCTATTTTGCAAACAGTGAGTAAAACCTAGGAATACAAATGCAACCACACTCCCTCTGGCCCATATATTCTGCCTTTGGAAAATATGAAAATACAATACAAGGAAAATTGAAAAGCAGGCCCAAAAAACAGATTTACACAGAATGTGTTAAGTTTATCACTGCAGTAACACACGTGTCCACTTCTGAGCGCTGTTGCAGGTGCATATTACACAACACAAACTTCAGTAGGAATTTTCAGATGACATTGTGAGTGAATAGCTACAGGCTCTTTCTCTCTGTTCTGTTCAAGGATGGCTATTCTGGTTCAACACAGCTTCTGCATTCATATTTCAGCCTGTGTCCGAGGACCACCTGCCACCTGCCTATTTTCTTCTTATAGCATCCTGAACAAAGACATGATGGTATATGTACTGCCGGAACTACAGACAATGACATTCTAACACCGTTCAGCACCAGAGACAGTGCCCACAGTACCTTCTGCCTCTGGTGAGGGTGTGAGGGATCGATATACAATCAATTCTCTGGCAGTAATTTGACAAGTGCTTTCAAGTCTGTGTGCCTCAACCTGTGCCTGTATCTTGATTACTGATTAAGTGGATGCACCCGATTGTGACCCGGCGCGAACGGATTCAAATGGTGATTTGGACAGCAGATATAAGCACTTAAGCACATGGCAATTCTGCAATTATCTCCCTGTGTCTGACTCCATGTGACTGCTGTAATCTACACTGGTCAAAACACCTCTATTTACCACACACTGGGTAATTCTGTGTCACTCTTGTAATTACAAAAAAAAATAACTGCAAAGATAGGGATATTTACCACAGACAGGCCTGATCTCTAAAATTATAAAGTGACATGGCTTATTAAAAAGTGGGATATATTATTACCATGTCTGACACAAAATATGTCACAAATCGAATGCACTTTTAAAAGTCTGGATTTATAATGCCTTTAGACTCAAAGCTCCTTTAACAACTGGTTACAATTACACTTATTCATTCCACATGCACTGGTGGCAGTAAGCAACTTGTGGAGCCATACAGCCCTATTGACAACAAAGAACACAAAAGCAGTATGAACTGGAGAAGAATCGGACTGCCAACCTTCTTGTTAATAGGCAGCACATGTACCTCCTGAGCCACTGCACCCCCAAACAGCAGAGACATCCAAAAGACACAGTGTTATGCTTCAAACATGTCCACTGACCCAGGGCTAGATATTAGTCCACACCAACACTAATCAAAATGCACCTTGTACTGACATTATAGCCCATAAATACTTCCATTATAGAAAGGAGAGTACCACAGTGCCTAATGCCACAACCATCACACAGTGATTTCATTATTGCTTTTCCAATACAATCTATTACTCTGGTGGAGCAGGCAGAATGACCCTGCAGAATTATTCCTGTACCACTGACTGAATGACCTGCCCACATGCCATATTTCACATTATATTTATTTTGTTCTGAGCACATTCAGTGCATTAGTGCTTTTGTCATTTTCAAGGTAAAACTGATGGCCCAAGACTTTATACCAGACTCTGATCTTTTAATATTTCATTTAAAAGATTAGTACATCTGGTACTTTTTGCAATCAAGACCAAAGTCACAAGTTAACATACACTTAACGTTATTTATACATTTCTCAGGCATGACAAACGTTTCAATGCTTTCATCTTTAATGCATTTTCAGGTTAGGATAGCACTGCATGACATACCATTTGCCCATGAATGCCTAGGTCCAGAATTTGACCCAGTCAAATAATTGCTACATATACAGCATTTCTTTCTATACAGGCACACATTCACACATTATGCACATTTTTATCTTAAGGTATTTGGACATTACAGTAAATGTGAACTCTTCATATCACTGGGACTTTATCTGCAAAACCTCTAACAGGTATGTCACTAAATTCAATTAAATTATGATACTGCGTTCACTCTTTCTAATAATGTTAAAAGCAGAGCTGTACAACACATCAGGTTGAAGTCTTTAAACATCTTTAAACATGCCAAACATTAATTACTCTGCTGAGAAAGACACCAATTTAATATTATTTTCACGGTAAATGCATTAATGCATAATGTATGTATGTGTTGTACAGATGAGATTGTCTTCATGAAGAAATCTTAGGGTAATATATACATATATATTTTAAATTCATAGTTCGCTCCTACCTCACACCAAGGTTATGTGTTCAAGCCAAAACACAGTTTTGATGTTTGCATGTTCTTCCTGTGTGACTGTGGGTTCTCTCAAGATACTCAGGCTCTCTCTCTTGCATGCAAAGGTGAACTGATCAGTCCAAATGGCCTCTTGGTGAATAATAAGAGTGTGTGGTTGTCTTTCAGTGTGTCAGTTCTACAACTAAATATGTAAAAACAAACAATGCATTTATGAATGAATTTGTATTTAATTATTAAAATTTAAATAAATCACAAGACCTTTCTGAGCCTCTCTCAAAACATCTGTGGTATGCCTGGCATGTTAATCAAATGATGAAATGAAAGTGACTTTTGAAAAGAGCACCAATGAAATCATATGCGAAATCATTAGCTGCTCCGTGGCTCTCATTGCCCCCAGGGGAGTCACATGCTCTGACCCTTACATGATCATAACAGTGGCAAATATGATCTATGATCATGTAATGTGTGCCCTTAAATCCCAATCTTTTCATTAGGCTGACCCCGCACCAATCGCCATTCACACTTATCTCCTGGGGTGAGGAGAATGGAGACGAAGACCACACTGTGATTAAGGTGTGATGGCCAAAGTACATTGTGTGCTGAATAATTAATACACATTTTCACAAGAAAATGGGCAAATAATATTCGCCCAGATTTCTCCTTTGGATATAGTTCTATATTTTTACATTAACAACGAAGGATGAAGCTACTAAAATAAGCCGTAAAAAAATCAAATAAAACGATGTTGGAATAGAGATAGAAACATTGGCTGAGGAAACCTTCGTTTTTATATTAAGGTGCTTCTAACGACAGGAGATTATTCCTTCTAAGAAAAGAGCCTAAGGTTGCACCCTTTTTCATCTCCTTCTACAGGACCAGATGTGGTGCTTGAAGTCTCTTTGAAGTGTTCTTGCCTAGGTGCCGGGAGGTGAAACCCAGGGTCACACAAAGGAATTGGTGATTAGCCATCCATCATTAGTTCAAGAAAGGAGCTCCTTAGCACCAGGTAGTTTAATAAACCAGTATTCATGGGCTCATTGTGTGGGAGTTTCTCAAAGAACTGTAGAATTTCATTTTGATATATTTTGGGTGTTGAAATGCCAAGTAAAAGTACTTTGTGAAATGATGTTTTAAAGGCCAGACTCAGGTGTAAATGTTCTATCTATTGCTACTGAGCCACACAGACATTATATTTAATGTTTGATTAAATATGTAGCATATTTGTTTGCTTCTCACTGTGGACATCAAAGCAGCAGCCCTTATCATCATGTCATACACTCGCTGTCATTATTCATTCACATAACTGACAGCTTGCCATTTGGTTTGCATGAGAAGCGCTCAAAGCGACAACTTCAAAATGTTCTAAGTTTTATTCAACATTTTAGAATTTGTCAGTTAATCTGTAGAGATTATGTGTCATCCCAAGGTGCCAATAATGCCTGTTTAGTTACATTATATTTTTGGTTTTGTTTAAACTTAATTCATTTTCAGTCTTTCACTAATTCGTATTAGTATTTTACATTTAATAGACACTTTCAGAAACGGTGACCATCTCAAGAAGGGTGACCAGCATTTGAATTGGTTGGACCAGGAGGGACTTGATGAAATACATCTAATTTACAACAAAGTGAGTATGCTGCCTGTGAACCAATAACCTATGGGCCTACACCTCAACATTCACACATAAATATTGCTATGACCTGCGACCCGAGTAATGACCAGTATTAACCTTCAGTTCTGAATTATTTGCGTGAAAAATAATAATTTTTGTTAATTAAAAAGTTCCACTGACACTTCACCAAACTTAAAATGTCTCTGTATTCAGTCTCCAGAGTGTGGCTTTGGACCAGAAACACTGGAGAAAAAAAAGGGCTGTGCACTTGTTAACATTAGAAGCAGTTTTAAATAGAGACAGCATGATGATCTTTGAGGACAGTCTCGGATTTGGCTTCTCACTATTCACCACACATGCACCAAGCACAAACACACACACACACAAACCCACACACACACACGCACACACTCACGCACACAGTTTCCAGCCAAAACAATGGTTTGTTGTATCCAATTCTGGAAGGCACTGATGCGCAATTCCAGGCAACCGTTGCAAACATTTTATTTTTATATTATTTGTATTGCAGCAGATGTCATCTTAACAGCCCCATCAAAAATTAAATAGTTCTCTTGGTGGATCACGGTGTACAGCAAGTTATACGCAAGTTTCAAGCAAATATTTTATTATATCAATGTGTGTGTCATCCTCCTGTCTGTGCATGTCTGTCAGTCTGCTGTCGATGTGTCCAGTGCCTCCCAGTGCTGTCCCTCTCTTCTGTCCATCCACTTGACACACTTTGTCAGCCACTCACCGCTTTAATGGCAGCCCGTCGTCAGATCATTCTGGGTTTAAGATATTGGTTCCCTCTCCAACTGTCAACTGGTCATTTCCTCCAGGAGCATCTCTACTGGTAGGAATGACCTTTTCGTTGACCAGGCCTTTGAATAGAAGCACACCACTTTACTTTCTCCAGAGGTCATTGGGGTGGTGTACAATGGGTATATAGCAGTATTAAGTTGTGTTTTAAAATACCACTGTTCAGCGCTAGCAGACATAAATGCATTATCAGGCTGCTGGTAAGAAACGTATTCAACCAAAACCCAAAAATCAGAGTGTATACATAAAATAATTAATACATAAAGACAAAATAACTAAATTGAAATAACTATTGAAACAGTTGTGAGCTAAATGATGAAGTATATGAAATATTTTTTACTGCTTTTATGGCTTGATCAAATTGAAATAGTGAGCTTCTCTATATTGCATTGAATTCCTCCCTGCAAGAAAATACATTTAAACTGTCTTGGACCTAGGCACCACATTAGATGTCACTCTCTAGTCAAACACAAGCCTAAACAACCATCAGTGCAACAGCAGACAGGTCATTTTAATGAATAAATGAAGTGGTATAGGCTCAGTGATACATTTGTGGATTGTATTACGGAAAAATCTTTGTCTGAAGAAACAAAAACAACACAAAGGTTCAATTTATGTTTGACAATTTTTTCCATTCACAAATGTTCTTCTGATGTAACAATAATCGCTGACATTTTTTGATGAAACCAGGCTCTGTCTTATCTGGCATCAACAAGCATTCCCCATTCTCAGGGGCATAAATCCCAGTAGATCATCATTTTTGAGATTTGGAGAACAGTCCACCTACTGATGCTTGGTTCGGTCTTCTGCAGTTTTAGGTTGAACAAATGCGCATCAGTAAATCCATGTTTTTAAATGTTTAATTTTTTTCATAGCTTGGTCAGTTTTCCACCCAGGAGCTTTAATGAGTACCACATAAAATATCCTATTAGTGAGGGCACTTTATCATCTTTATACAATTAAAATGAACTTTGCATAATAATAATAATAACGCGTGTGTTGCTTTATCATTGTCTACAGACTTTCTCTCTATTTACCCTGGTGACCATTTGGGCCACTTTATGACTTATTTTCCCTTCACCTCTGAATGGATTTTCGTACTAAAGTATTTAATGATGTTGCTCTTGAATTATGAACTTGAATTTTAGCCATAAAGCATCCACTTGCCAGAAAGAGCCCTTTTAAATCATGATAAGAAATGCTAACTGCTGTGGATTCTGTTGCTCTGACTCGGAGAGCTCAATTTCACAAATGCAGTCAAATTGTTTGAATCCCGATGCGAACGTACAACGCCAATGGGAGCTGTATAATGTCAGAATATGGACTGCATGCTCCATTAATTTAGCTAAACTGTGGTGCTAAATGCTACCATTGTTGTCATGTTAGTAAAGAAAAAAGATGTCGTACATTTTACTGATACATCACTATTCATACAATTTTCATCTGGCAATCAGCCTTCTCTCGAAGAGCCCGGAAAACTGCATTTATTACTTCAGCACAGATTCAGTTCTACACTTAACCTGAGCTGCCTGCCTATGTCTTCTGATGGTAATTTCGAAGTCACCAAAGAGAGAAACTAGCAGCTAACTTACAGTTTACCAGAGATTATTTTGCACACACACTGCTTGTAAAAAACAGACACATTTCTCTTTCTCAAGTCAAGTTTGCCATGAAATAGAAAGTCTTTTATAGCACTGTGACATAAGTGATTGATTGTTTATTGAAACAATTTGAACAGAACATGCAATTGGGAACTGGCCACAACATGCTACAAATCTTCAGGGCTAAATAATCTATCCCCTCAGCCAGATCTCCATTTATCAAAGTGTCTGCACAGGAGTAAACACAGCTCCTGAGCCCTTTTCCATGAGGTCTGCAGGAAGACTGCTGCTGGCAGTCAGGGCAAACCATTAGGTCCTAGCATGGTACCTGTCAACTGACAAGTGACTGTTGTGAAATGTAAGATTTATTGATTTATTTATTTATTAAAGGGTATTTTCAAGGCTGGATTTCCAGATTAGACAAGTGAAACCAAGCATCATCTACTAAAAATAGAAATACTCATATATGTCGACAACTTCTGTGACATATCCATTGTATAAAACAATATGTTGCTGGATGGATGCATTTTTATAAAGGGTAAATAATATTAAGTTTAACCTTTAAGATTCATGTTTACTTTATTTACTAAACATTCATTATGCATAGACTGTAAAAGGAGACACCCCAGAAGCCATACACATCTTATGAATAGGAGCCCATACATAAAAAAAACATAAATACACATACAAAAACATACACATTGCATGGTGGTGGAGTGATTAGTGCCCATACCCTTACCACAAAAACCGTTATGGGCCTAGGTTCCCCAAGTGTAAAATCTGGTTGTCTGTCTCTCTATGTTTCACTGCATCTAACTGCCCACTGTCCACTAAGGCACATAGTTGCCAGACCTGACTCTACAACAATCATTACCTAACAGGAAAGTGCAAGAACATTTTCAATTATCAGAATTGAAAGGTATATATATATATTTTTACTTTCAAATATGAGTCTTTAGAAATCCACAGTTGTCACTTGTAAAGCCTTTTGAGAAAAACATTCTGGCATTTGAATGTGGCTATTTTCTGCCTGCCAGGAGGAATGCACTTCAAAACAACAAATTCCAATTCATAAAGAACCCAAGGACAGAGGCAAATATAAAAGCAATAAAAGATATCCAGAAGATAGGGCCTATCAGCAGTCATCGCACAGCAGAGCATGTATCACGCTTTTGTCCTTGAGATATTTTCTTCTTTCCACCTTCTGCTAATACTTACCCTATAATATGATAAATGTGATTTAACTGCAGTGTGGCTTAAAAACTGTGGCCATTTTTCTACAGCCTTTCCTTTCAAAGCAGGAAATGTAGCTGCCTTGCTATTTCCCCAGAGAAAAAGATCTCTTGCTATGTTTAACTTCTGGTGTTACCACATTTCGTTTTTTAACATACCGTCCACTGCTAGTCAGTGTTTTTAAAAAAAATGTGTTAATATCCAAGCAACTATAGATCAGTGAACAAATGACTAGCTGGGTGTATTGTAAACATATTGGCTTGTTGTCCAATACAAGGTGCACCAGATAAAATAATCAATGCTGTTCCTGACGCCCAGCTGTAGAGGTATACAAGGAGGGTATTGTATAATCTAGACCTGCTTATAAAGGAGCGTCATGAGGGAGTCAGGCATGGCAAGAATCGAATCAAAGGATGTACTGAGGAAGGAGGCACTGTTGTAAAGCAAAGGGAGTAGGAATCAGGGACAAAAGCAGCAGAGAGATTAGGAGACAGGAACGAGGAAATGATGAGTGATGTGATCGTCCACTCTGCCCTTAAGCTTTTATGATTTTTCCCTGTTATTGTGCCATATTTGTGGTGTGTGCGCAATGAGAACACTTCAGGGTACTCCCGACAGCCGGCCTGTGGTTAGTTTGACAAATGAATTAATTCAATCCATTCCACAAAATTAAAAAGACAAAAGCAAGCAAGCCTTTCAATTGTTTACAGTGCAGTGGATATATAGTGTTCTTTTACTCCACATTCACTCACTGGTGGTGGTAAACTACCTTCATAGCCACAGTTGCCCTCACTTTCAAACATGAATCAGGTGAATAAAGTGTCTTGCCTAAAGACATGGCAATATAAACCAGGGTATGAACCACTTAAATTCTGGTCTCCCTTAAAAAAAACCCTATAGTTAAAGTATCCAGCCTACAGTATGTGTGGTCGACTCTGCCATTTGGTTTGCAGAGAACAGAAATATAACCTGCAAGGAGGTGTCAACTCCACCTTCACTTAAAGCCATTGGAGAATCTTGCCCCCCCATATTAGGCACTCTTACAAAGTGGATTATTGTTCACTCCAGTTCCCCAGAAGAAAATCCTATTTAAGCCACTCTCTGTTTATGGCACAGAGAGGCTGAGACAAAACAGAGGAGTCACATTGTCATCAAAGTCAAATCAAGGGAGGCGCTTCAGAAAATACTGCACACTCTACATCTAGCAAATGGGGTTGAGTCATCCCAGTTTTCTGTTTTCAATGATAATAATGAATAGAGGCTTTCTCGACGCTTGTCCTCGGAAACACCCTATTACACTAACTTGACTTTCATGGCTTTCAACCTTGTTATAATGTTGATTTGTATTTTGCTTCATTTCCAGTAGTGTGACCAGCAGGGGGAAAGAGGGTCTTAAAGGGTCATGCCCCTAATCAGAGCATTTACAGAATTCAGGGATCGCAATGAAAATGATTGAATATATTTTCTAACGGTATTTCACAGGTGTAAATGTGAAATGCTAATTTAGACGTAAAGACAATGTATTAAAAATCTGATAGAAGGGTATTACACCTCCCCTTTAAGGATTTGCCTACTGTGCATTCTGTCGCAGCCCTTTGTATCGTTTAAGACATAAGAGTGTTACTTATGCATGTCACGGCAGAATATTGCTCAATTATCCACCTGCTGGTTCCATTTCTTTATAGTTCCCTATAGGGAGCTTACATCGATTACCTCAGCTCATGCTTTTCCTTAGCTATGAATTATTACAGGGCCAAAGCCTTGACACAAAAATAACTACCATAATTTTTATTGACAATCTTACAGTGCTGCAGTGTGGATAGCATGAATGCATATGGTAGGTATGGTGTGCACTGGCCAGTTCTAAAAAGAAGTGAAAGAGACGTGGAGATCTCTGTGCAAGTGAGATAATAGTATGTGATACAACAAGGGCTGAGCAGCTGGTGGAGTGCATCATTAGCATGTGCCATCACTCAGATTTAGTTTCATGCAGATATCAGCTTGAAAGTGTGTAATCAACATTATTAGCCTTGTAAAATGAACACTGTTTTTGCTGGGTGCACAGTTGTAGAGTAGTTTTGACTCAAGCAGGGTGTGGGTTAAAGCTTAGTTCAGGCCCGAAAAATCCAGCCCGACCCAACCTGAGCCCGTCCATGTTTTGTCCGAACCCGACCCGGACCCAAGCCATGAAGACAGAGCCTGACATGAGACCGCCCACTACGTTGAATCTGGAGCTGTTTGATTGACAGAATATGTGTCGCTTGCTACAGCTAAAAACATTACTTTAGTCTCTTGCCTGTAGTTTTCTTCCCTCCGGTAACTCTACGTTATTTGTTTACAAAAAAGGCGGCAGCCATTCTTTTTCTTTAAGGGAGGGGGAGCTTTAGAAATTGCAATGTAAAACACCTACTGGGCCCTACAGAGATTTGTATTTTTAAAATTTGGGTTTATAAACATTCAGCAGCAGAGGGCATTGTAATGCATAGTTAGACTAGTTTCGTTAAAAACCCTGCATCTGTCCCCTACCACGTTGAGCATCTTCAGGTCTATTTGACCCAAGGGCAACGCAAGGGCACTAGAATGCCCTCTGATGAACACAGGTGAGTGTTTGTTGTCGGTTAAGGCCTGTCTGAAAATATTTAAAATCCCTGTGGGGCCCAGGCATGCTCACGCTTCTTGGGCACAGTAGGTGTTTTAGATTGCGATTTCTAAAGCCCCCCCTGGGCCCCGCTTGGACCAGACCAAAAGTCGGGTCAGGCTCAGTTTGGACTTGGGCTCGGGCTGTAAATCTAAACTGAACATCAGGAAGGATGAATAGAGTCTGATGAATGTCCTCCCTGCCCAGCTACCTTCCACTTTTTTTAATACATCCATGTTTTAAGAAAAAATGGTGACTCTAAATTAAGAACGTGAAAGTGAATTCTTGTATTTTTATGTATGTCTATGTGTCAGCTCTGAAACTACCTTGTTTAAAGGCAATAGTGGCTGGGACAGGCTCCAATAACCTGCAACCCATATAAGGAATAAGAAAAGATAAATGGTGTTTACTTTCATTGGACAGTGCTGATGTTAAATTCACGGATGTTAAGGTTGTTGTACAAAAATGGAGTTGTTTGGAAAAGTGTGTGCCGTGGCTTATCTCCAACTTCTTTACATTTCTAATCCGTTATGTAGTTATGTAGGTAAAGCCATTAGGCAATTAAAGAGAGCTCTGGCAGAAAGTATTGATTTTCTTTCCACCACACGTATCCATCTTGCTACCCTCCAACACTTCAATACATGTGGGAGAATAGGTTCAGCGTTGGTGATTTCAGGCACACACATTAGCTCAAACACGTATGTGGAAATTACACTAATTAGAATGTACTTAACATTCAGAGAAAAAAATTCCATTATGTGTCCTATTCACTATGGTAGAGAAAGGTCGACGTTTTACAATTGTGTAGCTTTCAATTTCATTGCATTCTGTACTGTATTCATCCTGGGGTTCTATCAAAAAATACTTAATTGTTCTCATCAACAATGGGCCTGAGGTAATGTACACCCTGGACCATGGCAGGTTACACTAATTTACACTGAATAAGTGGCGTTGGCTCCGTCACGTCTCCGTCACGTCTGACACCACAACAAATAGAGCTCCATCCAAATCAATGTGTTAGTTTACACAAACTCTCGCTCGCTCTGCGGTAAAAAGATGCAAGGAGTATATTTTTGACGGATGACATAGCAGCATGAAAAACTGAAATATCAAGCAAATTATTTGATTGTTTGGAGCTCTTTCTCACCCAGAAAAATAGAGGCAGATACAGACTACAGCTGATCAAAAGAGTCCACCTGTTTGGTGTTTAGTTAACAACTCAATGGTCCGGACTAGAGACGTGAAAGAGATGTTCTTGGTGTAAATTGTCAGAAAGTTGTGATGGATTCAGTGTAAATTAGGGAAACCTGCCATGGTCCATGGTGTACCCCACCTAAGGCCCATAGTTGATGAGATTGGGAATAAGTGTGAATGTGAAGATGCAAGAAAACAATTGAAGAGACAGACGTTTACTCTCACATTCCTTATGGAGTCACCAATTCTAATGACACATGCATTTACAGATAGTGGCAGGTGGCATATTTTGGAGAGAATCCACTGTAACACTGTAGAAGTGCTAACCGCTCAGCACTCCTAGCAATATTTTATTTAATATCTAGTCATATATTATGCATTCAAAAGCAAGAAAATATATAGCATTAACATTATGCCCCCTTCATTTCTCAGTATTTAAAAAGCTGCCCACCACCACATTTCCCAGACGAAAATGTCCTGACACATTCCCACTCATGCTGTAGATATAGATATAAATATTGACAGTAATGCAACAGTCTTCAAAAGCTTGAATCTCACAGTAGCAGACATTACCCCGTGAGACACTTTACTTTAGACACTCTATGTAGATAAGCTACTACTACGTTTCATTATTTTCATTGGCTCAAGTAAAAGTAGGTGTGGCCAACAATGACAAGGACATGCACCTAATCTGATCTCTTTTTTTAAGAAAAAAATGAAATGCTAAGCTAAAATGGAGGTAAACAGCTCGAAATAAGGCATAATATGGTCCCTTTAACATGCAACTGATGGCCCAACCTTGCAGCAGACAAGGGCTGGCGTCTCTAAGCGAAAAAAGACAAACTGTATTCCAACTGAAATTAAAGGCATGGGCTTCTGAATCAATCTACTTTAAGTAAGGGGCCTTTGCTGTAGAGCCCTTGAGCACCTTTAAACATCTCTCCAGTGCTGGCATTAACTAGAGTACATCCTGTTGTCTTCCCCCAAACCAATCCACTCCTTCCCAAATCCTTAAGCCATTGGTAAAGGATTCATGAGGGCTTTATGGGAAAAAAGGTCACAATAATATCAGTCTGGGACATGGTTATCTTGAATTATGTTGTGGCCTTTTGGCAGGCCAAAACAAAAATTAATTTCATGGAGGATAGAAGCAAGCTCTGCCTGTGCTTCAAATCAAGATAAATGTGAGCCAAGAGATTGAAAACCACCCACACTATCTGTTTGGAAAATGCTACTGGACATTTCTCTAAATCACAAACGCAGATCTGGCGGTTTTGGACTGAAGTGGTAAATACTACATTGTTAAATCTTCTTCAGAGATCGACCCTAAGTCACACTATGTTCATCAAAAATACATTGACATCATTTTGGAGTACCTGCTAAGCTAAGCGTTTTTGCTAAGAAGATAAAAAAATTATCAAGAACATCTTAAGTCTCTTTGAAGCTGAAAGAGGTGGTATCTGCAGCTGATTCCGTTAACATCCTGTGAAAGGCCTGTACTGATCCCAGAGATTGATGCTAAAGTAGAAGATATCATCCTCAAAGGACAACCTTCAAAGCCCAATCCTTAAGTGTAATTGGCCAGCTTATTCTTTCTGAGGTTTTTAGTGGGGTTTCTTTCCGAATTAGTCAGAGGTTGTACTAACTGGTTCAGGTTTAGTGGTTTGCATTTTTAATAAATGCTGATTGAATTATACATTGTCCAAGCCTCACATTCATCTGCAGTGCAGTGGAAATGTTCACATCGAGTTCTCATGTATTGAGACTGATTTTGCATTGTAGGCACATTTTAGATCAGTCTCAGAGTAATTGATGTTTATGTTCATGGCAAACTGCACATTGTCAATAAGGTAGCTGGATCAGAACACAACACATGAATAATTGAATTGTCAGATGGTAGACTTCATGTGGTTCTATGTAGTACTCATGTAAAAGATTAAATCTGCTTTTTATACTGGAGACACTGTAGGTTGCACAAATCTTACAAATCTATATGAAATACAGAACATGTCCAAGTTGCACATTAAGGTGTTTATTTGACTGCATTTTGTGAACTACCAGAAATGATCAGGTCAGGCTGTCTGCAATTTCCCAAATGTGGGACAAATAAAGGTTTTCGTATTAATGTGCAATAGGCAGATTTTAAATTGATTTCTGAGATACATGCAAATACTCAGTCTATTGCAATGTTAATGTCAAGCATTTTACATCCTGAAATCTGTTTTTAAGGCACCTGTTTCATCTTATAGCCTAGTGTGTTAGCATAATTAACAAAGAATTCTAAATCTTCATCTAATTTTCAGATTTTGATTTTGCTCATTAGTTGTTTCTTTAATATTTGTCCATAAATGCATGGACATTTATGACTTACATTCCTAGTTTTATATAAATAAATGTGAATATCATTGGTGTAAAAACCTTAGCAATGAATGGACATTTAGTTTGTACAGTACTGTATTATCACCTTCATGTCAGATATTGCATTGCGTGAGGTCAGTCAGTAGCTGTCTGTAAAATACATTCTTTGATATCTTTAGTAGATTGACCATCTTAGAAAAAGTGGTACAAGTATGATTTGGTGGAACACGGTGGGACCCAATAAATAAAGGCATCGACATGATACATATGAAACATATATTTATATTTATATATATATATAATAATAAATAATAATAATAAATAATAATAATATATATAATATAAAACCCTCAAGTCATGTCCTAATTTTCTGCCCCTTGCCATTGGCCAGTAACCATTTGACCATTGACAGTTTTAGGTGCTAATACATTTTCAGATTGCATTTGTGTTTTCATATTATTTGTGGAACATAGAGACAAATGCTGTAAAAATGGGACAGGTGGTCACAAGCTGTTGGTGCAGCTTTGAGGACATAAGACTATTAATAAACATGTTTGCTTACATGAACTTGGAACATATTTCAATCATACGGTTTTAATTTTACAAATTACAAACTATAAAATATTAGAAAAATCTCTGCAATTTTTTTAATGTTTAACTTGTGTACAAAAACTTTCATCATCTTACTCCACTAGCATCAAAAGAGTCCATCCAATTAAATCTAAATATATCTACCCAGACAGACTGTTGACATTCTTTATAGGAAAAAGGCTTATTCAGTTTGCAGTCTTACCAAAGTAGAACCATTCAGAACACTTCAACAAAGAAACAAAACAAATCTAAAAAGTTTACACGAACTACTATATTACACAATTAGTAGGTGTCCAAAGTGTCACAGATCGGCTCATATGTCTCCATTATGTCTATATTCAACTTCCCATTGCATTATAGAAAATACATGATTAAATCTAGCATTTCTGTGTTGCATCCATCCATATGAACAATACAAAAAATAAATATTGCAATTAACCTGAGCGACAATTATTATATTATTTTTAATTAGCCAGGCAATGCTTATAAACCTGAAATTGTAACAAAGATAATGGATTAATGTCCAGTTAATCAAAATCTTGTTGGTAGATAATGGCCGCCAGGGGCTCGGGTTTGCAAAGATTTAATTAGTAAAGCCATGAATGTGTCCTCTCCTTCCTGAAGGGCTCAAAAAACATTTGCTTAATGGATGATGGTAGTTTTGGGGGTTTTTTTTGGAGGCGCACATAAGGAATCTGTCCATTTGATTTCTGTGACGGAGCTGTCCCGTGCTCCCCATCACTCAGGGCAGCATGATGCGCCCTCGTCTTTTCTAAAACTGGGCCACAAGGGCGCGCGCACATTTGTTTGTACCGCGTGGGTCCGTCCACGCGGAGGCCGTGATACACACACACACGTACACACACTTACCGTTTATTCACCATGTCTGCCTTGTTGTTTACCGGTCCGCCATCCGTACCTTGTCAGACCCGTAGTGAAACAATACAGTATATTTCCCGAGCATTTAAAGGGGAAAACATTTTATGGGTTGCACTGTAAATATTTTCTTATTGTAAAATGTGTTTTTGTCTTGATTATGTAATGCCCGTGGGAGGGGCTTGGGGGTATAAAAGTTAGTGGGTGCTTGGTTGCATAGAGGTAAACATCTGGCTGAACCTGTGTGGTAACATTATCTCATGGTTGGAGTATATCTTTTTTAATGTGACTATTTTCTGACACTTGTGTAAATAGCACTGTTTTGGGATTTTTCACGGATTGCACTTTTTGGGAAGCTGGAAAAATATACCACCACAAACTGAATTTTTCCCGACTGGCTGTTGAGTTTTTGGAGCAAGCCCACACCTATTTCAAAATCAGAGAAAACGTGATGGTTATGGGAAAATAGGATGTTTTCTTGGGTAGCTCACATTATTAATCAGCCTATCATAGTGCATCAATCTAAAGGGTTTAGTCATGCACTCATATGTCCATATGGGTTTACAGAGAATGCTTTGACAGTGAGTGGCAGTTATGTTGGCAAAAATACCTTGTTGATACCAGAGATACTGGTTTGAGATTTTGTTGAGAATTTGTTTACAAAATTTCCAAAGCTATATTCCTGAAGTTCTAAAAATACATTTCAGTGCACCCTATCTCTTTCCCAATACTGGACTATAATGGGAAGTTTGTAAGTAAATGTGTGCTGCAAAAATACACCAGAGGGAGAAAAAAAATGCTTTTTTTTTTCATTACATTTACATTATTGTTCAACCTTTATACATAAAATTGTATTTATTGTATGCATAGATTGTTTTTCATTTCATTTTGTATAATATATTCCCCCTCACACAAAGACCACATTAGCTATTCAACTAAAGCTATATTTCTATTTCATAACACAACACAACAAAAACATCAGCTTACTTAATATCATATCTCTTCATCATAATATTTGTAGATTTTTGAGATTTACATTTCAAATTATAACTGCTTTTTCTTTTTACAAATCTATTTTTTTCCCAAAGTTGTTATTGGAAGAATAATTTTATGCGCTTTATACCTAGTTTCTAGAATATTATACTCCACAAATGCATTACATTTAATTTCAACTGTATACATTTTGGGTTTGTGGGATCCCTGTATCTCCTTCCACTAATGACTGGATTTATATATGTTTTACAGGCACTACAAAGTATACAATGCATTTTTATCTAGTAATTATTTTTACCTTATGTAAAACAGCTTTTATATTTACATGTGATTTCCATGACTCAAAATCTTCATCTCTTTTGTTCTTTGACTCTCAACTCCTTTAACATATAATGAGGCATGTGCACTTTTTCTACCGCTACAATATTTATAACCTTAGTTTTACCATTGTGCACGAGATCTAATAAATGTGTATTCCAAACTCCGCCTGCACCCAGCTGAAGTCCAGACAAACAAATGAAAGTCTAAAGTCCAGAGCCGGGCTAAATGCACTGTGGAGAGGACATTAGAAACACATATCCTGTTTTATTAATGTGGTCAATACAGTCCATTAGGCCAGGGATTTAAAAGCCAGCAGTTCTTTCACCTCCATTAGTATTTTCCTCTGACCCATGATCTAGTTTTTTTGAGAGATGATGGCTTTCCCAGCAGCCAGGCAACCAGGGCATTTATTGTGTTAATTAACTTAACATAGGTAAAAAATCAAAATCAAAATGACTGTATGATTACTGCTGGTAATGTTTGTGTTGATATTTCTGGAGCAGAGGGTCTCAAACGGATTTACAGGTACCAGCAGTGGCATGCAGACTCTTTCTACTGCAACTCAGAATATACTGGTGAAGTCTTGATATAGTTTAATTCAAAACAATATTAGTTTTATATTAATTTAGTCACTTTTAGTCTTAGTCAAATCTTTATTGTTGATGGCCTCTTCGTCCTGGTTTAGGCTGGTTTTAACACTGTTTATTCTGCACTTTGGACCCGGTTTAGTGCTGATTTAGTATAGTTCTGGTTTAAAGTGATTAAGGTTTAGGGCGGCAGTGGTGCAGTAGGTAGGTGCTCGCCCTTCAACCAGAGGGTCGGTGGTTCGAGTCCCCGTCCGAGCGCACACTGCTGTTGTGTCCCTGGGCAAGACACTTAACCCACATTGCCAATGAATGTGGTTGTGTGATTGGTGTTTGGTGGTGGTTGGAGGGGCTGTTGGCGCAAACTGGCAGCCACGCTTCCGTCAGTGTGCCCCAGGGCAGCTGTGGCTACATAGTAGCTTACCACCACCGGGTGTGACTGGAGTGAATGAATAATACAAAAATATGTAAAGGGTCTTTGAGTGTCCTAATAAAGCGCTATAAAAAAACCTATGTATTATTATTATTATTATTATTATTATTATTATTATTATTATTAAAGTCCACATATAGCGGCAGTTTTGTCCTTTTTTGGTAATGTATATCTTTCTTCACTATGGCCCATTGGGAGATAAGCATTTGAGAACCACTGCTCGATTGTTTTACAGCCATGCATTTGTGGTTTTGGCAGCCATATTTAAAAAGCAACTGAATAGTCTTTATATATAGAGCTACTTACTGTTGCATCATTTAGTATGCGCTCGCAAATTTGTCTTCTTAGTGGTGGTAGGTTCTCCACATTAAATACTATATGCTAAGTGACCACAATATATTTCCCAAACATTTAATGCAAAACCACAAAATCAATAATGGCTTCGCTAATGTGGTTAAAAGGTTAATGCAATAGGCAGAAACTAGTAATGGATTTCTGATTATGAATATATGCAATGGTTCATAGTGTGTTGCAAAGCATACATTATACACAGTTATATTTTGTATAAATGTTCCTGTGTGATGGATGACTAAAACAGTGGCATGCTGGATGTCTAATGATGTTTACATACACAAACAACAACAAACAGAACTTTCATCCATATAGTTTCATAGTTATAATGTTTTATGTGATAGTTGACTAGAACTATGGGAATAATGTGGGAAAATATAGGACATTTGAGCCAGTTAAACTAGGCCAACTATAATTGTAATGTTGTGTATTACATTCATTTAGTTACAGCAGCTCACCTTTCCTATGCAATAATTGTTTGTTTTGAAGCTTTAACCATTAGTCCTTGGGGCCGACTGACACCAACCACAAACAAATGCACCAATCAGACCAGTGCCAGAGATGCTGGAGGCGAAGTGTATGCAACGACAGTATGCTCTGGTTGCCAAGGGGTTCAAACGGCAAACCTTCTGATTTGCTGGTGACTGGCTGTATCTATCTAGCTAATGGCAAATACGGAGCACTTGATTGTTTTAATTTCAGACTGGACTCTCTGACTGGACTGCATGTGTGCTGTAAGTGGTATGATTTAATTATTATTTAACTCAATTGTTTAATTTGTGGTATGACAATCTGATTCTGTTAATGTTATACTGTTTAAACCTGTGACAAACATAACCTGTCCCCTAGGTTCCTTGAATAGACTCTAGTTCAATGACCTTTGACCTGTAACACCTGTCACACTGTCGATCCTTTTCAAGACCATATATGTAAAGTAGTAAAGTTTTCTGTCACGCTGTTTATAGACCCTTTAAAATGTTTGTCATATGAAAAATTCCGGAATAGGCGACTGGAGCAAAAGTGAGTTCAAAAAATAGAATTTGTGATGAGGGATAGAATAATTCTGTACATATAATTAAAAAAAAATTGTGGTCATCAACATTTCTGTAAAGACTTGTCAGTAAAATCTGAAAAGAAAAAAATATTTTGCCACCAGCCCAATGCTAACTGTTACTAATGTGTACATTAAATATAGATACAGTGTGATGTACATTCACTGATGTTTCCTAACCAGGCTCTGACATCACCTACATGTAGCAGAGTGGATGTCATTTGTCCAAACCATCTTAATTTGCAATATTTTGTGGCTAATGCTAATTTCTCCATTGAAAATGTATCATGGTCTTGCCTCCAGTTGCCTCCATTCCGGAATTTAGAACTTTCTGTTTACAAACTTTTAAGGGGTCTATAAGACTTGTGCTGTCCTGAAATAAAGAAACTTTGTGAAAATCTGTTGGTGTTTGGCCAAAAAGTCTCTCTCCCTCTGATCAGAGATATGGACAAGGCCTAATTAAACTCTTTTTTTTTTAGAGAACTAGAGTTTAGATTTTGTATAACTCTGGGGTCACACATGAGTTATACATACTTTCCTTTATATAGAATAATGCCTCAGTCTGCTGTATACGTGTGACCTGTTTTCAACAAAGCACTATACATTCCCTTTACTATTTATCTCTAAAGGAGATTAGTGACAAGATTCCTGGTATTTTCAGGCACCATTAGAGCATAACTGTGCCTCAGCTCTGCAGCCAAGGTTGTCAAGTTATTTCCCTCTGCAGGCTCACTCATAGTGCGTGTCAGACCACTCCCCATGACAGTAATAGTTCTTTAAAAGCTTGGCTGAGGTGTTTTCCCCTTGCTGTCTGACACACGGGCGAACAGAATGGTTGGACCCCACCTCGGTCGGCACCTGGCCCAGCTACACTTTACCGCAATAGTGCTAGTCATGTGGAAATGGAGTCTATCCTCACTCAAAGAGACATTATGTTGCACAAAGAGATTCATGGGTGCAGTGTTGTGCCCTTGTTCCTTGGGACTACAGTGAGCATTATGAGAATGGTTCTTTTTTTCTTTTAACTGCTTTGTGTTCTGGAGTTCAGGGCCAAGGAGGAGACGGCAGTGAGATAAAGCAGCAGACCTCTTTTCAGCACAAGGCTTTAGAAGAATGACATCAAGACTTGATTAAGCATAAAATGGATTTTTGAGAAACAGAAAATCTTTTATGAAACTATTTTCAAAAATAAAGTATATATATACAGAGATGACAGTCTCAAATGGATGTCTGTTTTATGTTATTGATATATTATTGACAGTTTCATATATACTGATATGCTAATGATTTTTTTGCATGGTGATTGCAAAGTTTGCATGTTCACCCCGTGCTTGGGTGGGTCTTCTGAACGTGCAGTGGTTTTAGTAAAAATATAGTAAATATTATGCAGTAATCTTCCTGCAAGAGAAGGTCCCCCAAGTGGAATTGGAAAAATGGATCAACTATGAGTATGAATTTCTCTACAGGGACAATATAGCCAACCATGAAACTGTACTTCAAAAATGTATATTTGGTTTTGTTTAAATCTATTTTGAAATTGTGATGAGAACTCTCCTCAACTAACTGCACGGCAGGGGGAAGTGTCCTGTTTAGAAATAGAATGCATTGTCCTGTGGAAGAACACCTTTTTGTATACAGCGTGAGATAAGGTTTGACCCTTAATAGTTTCCCTACAAGGTTACCAGGCTCTTTGTACCATGGCCATCCAGTATCCCATACATCAGCTCTGACACGGGCAAAATGAATGTCACTGAGTGCTGCAGCGAATGGTCAGACCCTAAAGAATCCTCTGCAAACATCACATGTGTGGCTTATGTTGACTGTAAGCAGTGAAAAGGCCCAAGTTTAATTTATGGTATCATTAACAACACATTATCATTCTCACTAAGGAACAGTTTATCATGTTAACATTAGGAAGTGATTAAAAGCTAATGCTTTGCTAATGATCATTGCAAATGTTTGGAAATCAACACAATCGGTGTGTGCCACATGCTGTGATGAACCAGTTTTTCTTGGCAGACTGGTCTAAGAAATGTTTTATACCTCAGTAATTAGTTGAATACAAATAAGATGGGTAACACAGTGGATTTATAAAACATATAAGATACTATTATATTTAACAAGCTATGATCATGTTTTAACAAGATACACAATTATCATATTTTAACATTCTACTAATTTATCATGAAATTACAAGACACTGCATTATCACGTTGCATTGTGATACACACTGATCTTTTCACATTTTATTAACAAAATACAAACTTATGACGTTTTAACTTGATACTAATTCATCATGAAACTTCAAAATGCTAAACATATCTTGTGAATGTCATCATATCGCGTAAGAAATACATCATTACGAAAAAGATGAACATTTATGCTGCGTAGAAATACAGTGACATCAGTAGAATCATACTGGTCCTCCCTAGCATTTTTTACACAGAAAATATCTTCTACAGCCAAACCAGTCAATTCTAACAACATTTTTTTTAACCAGAATCATAAATACATGCATTGTCTATGTTTTTGTGAAATGGGTAGTCTAACCTGTCATATGCACTTGCTATGCTACTGTATTTTAATGTATTTAATTTGATTTGGACTATTGGACCACTTTGTGTTTTGTTTCTATGTGTATCTATGTGTACGTATTTATTATGTCAAATATACATTTTGATTCGCTGGTGTATTTGCTAAAGAGAAGACACTTTTGTAGGTGTTTCGACAGTTACTAAACTGTATCTATGTAATTAGGCATGTAATTAGGCATGCCATTAATTGTCAGTAGGCAGACACAAATGTATAATGTCATTATGAATTCCTGGCTTCTAACACAGACAACCAACATTTGTGCTATATCAACACAAGAATAAGTTGTGATGGCAGAGGAGAGAGCAGGAGCAGGCACTACTCCAGCCTGCAGTAACCTTGATGACACCCTTCATTACGATGGGCCTGCTGACATCCTGACAGAGGCACACGGCACCAGATGGAGGGGAGGGACAGTGCTCCACAGCCACCCTACACTCGTCCTTTGTACAGGGCCAGCCAGGAGGAGGAAGTTGTGGATACAGCAAAGAAACAGCAAGAAATGTACCCTGGCATCTGACTGAAACTCACTGGCTCAGTACTCACTGCAATGATGCCCCTGTGTCCTTGTGCACTGGCAGCGGGCAGCCTCAACTTTGCCCCAGCCGTGCCACATCACAAACCTTGGCTTACTACTTCTTGCGGAGCTTGGACACCCATGGTTCAATGTCCCCCATGGAGAATCCTTCACAAGTTTAGCATACTGCCATAGGGTGAAGAGTTGTCTGAGTTATGAGGAGATGGCAAAAAAAAAAAAAAAAAACAGAAATAATGTTTTGCTTTTGGGTCAAATGTAAAAATAGTAAAAGTATAAATTTTATTGCCATGAAATTTACTAGCTTTAGCTTATTTTGTATGGCGAACAAGTACAAAAAAATATATATTTTTGAGCACACATGCATCTGTGCCCTACCACGTCGAGCATCTCAATTTGACCCAAAGGCAACACAAGGGTTGATATGTTCTTTAACAATTTGAAAGTCTATTATGCAAGCTTATTTATTCTGAGCTTTCTACCATGATTTAATGTTGTTTCTTTGTCAACATCAAGTCCAGATTTGTATGTTGTTTAATATGCATGTTTCTATAAAGCAACAGTGCTCTGTTTTCACACATAGAGAAAAGGTGGGGAAATGACTGTATAGTGCCTATAGCTGCAGTTGTGTTGCCAAGATTTTTTTTCTAAGAGGTGCGTAAATTACTCCTTGTGCACGGGGGCGGGATTGAACTGAAGTAATGTGGGCGTGGTCAGCAGGAGGAGAAAGAGCCTTAAATAGAAATTCAACTAATTCTAGCTTAGAGAGAGAGCTCCCACAATCATTATAAAGATCTGTTGCATTTTAAGCTTAACTAAATGTGTCCTAACTCCAAAAGCTTGAAAAAAAAAGCATCATATTTTCCCTTCAAATAAGTTATTTCCAAAATGGAGAGGAAAACTGGAGCATGAAAAACTAGTGAGGCGATAAGACAACATGGGTTTGAATTATACACAATGTGATACAAAAAGCTGGTTGACAGCACTGTGAGAAATACTGTCATGGTGGACTGATCAAAAGTGGCATCGTGAGCTAGTCCCCTTTAAGGACATTGGCAGTTAGTGCAGAGCTGCCCAGCCTCTTTGTCTTCCTGGCAGCCCTTTGATGAGAGCCCCTCGGGTGATTCACTCTTACTTACAGAAGTGCTGTTAAGAACGGGATCAAAACAAATTGAGAGGGGGGTTAGGCGCACCAAGAGGAAGATGGCAGAAAATTATTAAAATTTTAGATAGATGGAGAGAATGGGGAACAATGTGAGAGAAGTTGGAGACAGAGCTTTGGCTAAACATAAGTCGACTACAGGAGCCATGATTAAATTGTTGTAATGTTCAGAGCTATTCATTAGTTCATGGTTGTCAACTTGTGAAAGGCAAAAGGTCAGCGTATTTAATAGCCTCCTGGTTCTGGTGTGGGCAGCATGCTCAGCACAATGAGCTCATCAATTTGAACAGCAGATCAGGCATGTTTATTGCACAGTAGCAAATTAGATAAAGTCGTGTGCTTTCTTCATTTACCACCCCTGACAGTTTTGCATAGATTTTAGTCTCTTAGTTAGTGTTTTGCATGTGTTAAAAAAAGGTCAAATGTGAAATATTTCCTGATGGGCAAAAGTATTTTAATAGCAAATAAATGTTTTGACCATTAGCCCAATATTTGGAAATTGTGATATGTAATACATGTTTAATATTACAATATAATAATGTCTGGGAGTGACTGGGGATCCTTTTTGACATATCCGTAGAATTGGCAAAGCTAACCCCCTAGC
The DNA here is from genome assembly GCA_036025475.1 of Philypnodon macrostomus. Taxonomy (NCBI): domain Eukaryota; kingdom Metazoa; phylum Chordata; class Actinopteri; order Gobiiformes; family Eleotridae; genus Philypnodon; species Philypnodon macrostomus. Next base: position 25,284 of record JAVQKC010120079.1, read on the forward strand.
TTGACAAGGACCAAACCAGCAATAAACCATGTCTAAACCAGAACTAAATCATATCTGTTACTCAAGTAAATTGTGGAGTAGTATTTTTTCCCCAAAATTATATTCATATACTTGATGATCCACCTCTGCATGTGCAAACAGTGTCATAGATCATCCTATCATTGATTGGCAGCATGATTGGTTGGTTTCTGGCTGTTCTTGCGCAGGAAGCGGCCTATATTAGTAGCTAAATTTTGGTGGCAGATGGTAAAACTGTGCGCTCTCCCAAGAGGGGGGCAGCCAGCTGGCCTCTCTGCGCAACCATGACTCGGGTGAGGAGTAAAGTTGCCTTTTTAATGTACATCAGAGACAATATAAAGCATTCTTTTACAAGCCAGTTATTTGACAAAAAAATAAGCACTTTGAATTTTGATATGAAGTCTTCCTATGCCAGCTTCTTTCCAAAGACAAGGTCAATTACATAATCATTTTTAAAGAATTCTCATATAATTATCTCACTTTGACTCCTGTAAACATGCTAACTGGCCAGTGTTATGTGTGTGACACATTAAGTTAGACTATTTATAATAATAATACATTTTAATTTTGAGTGCCTTTCAAGACTCACAAGGTCCACATTATGTCCCAAAGGCCAGTCTGAAAAGGTATGTTTTTAACCGGACTTTGAAGGAGGAGACAAATATTGCAGAGGTCTTGTGAGAGACAATTCCAAAGGTGAGGGGCACAGCGGCTGAAGGCTCTGGCTCTCAAGGTGGAAGCTCGAGCAGGAGGAGTGGATAGAAAGTGGGCAGAAAGTGAGCAGAAGATGAGCACAGTGAGCAGCTCGGGGTCTATGGCTGCAAGAGGTTGGACAGATATGATGTTGCAAGATTATCGAGAGCTTTAAAGGTGAGTAGTAGACTCCTGTTTGTCAATACAAGATTTAACCAGGAGCCCATGAAGTTGTCTGAGGGCAGGGGTGAAGTTCTTGAGAGAATGCAGGCTGCTGAACTTTGCACCAGTTTATGGATACATTTTTGTAAACAATGTCCTCAACATGGCATCATCACAGCATTTTCCTATACAGAAAGAGCACTCACTAGATTTATTTTTCTTAAGGTTATTCTCCTTAAACACCTGTACATATGAATACCAAGGCAAGGCAAGTTTATTTGTATAGCCCAATTCATACACAGGGCAATTTACAGTGATTTACAGAGATAAGAGTTAAAAAAAATACAATGAAAACGTAAACAATCCATAAAAAAATATTAAGAAATAGTTTAAAATTAATAATAAAAATAAATGTTTTCAACTTGGACTTAAACATAGACAGGGTAGAGGCCAGCCTAACATCTTCACGGAGACTATTCCTGATTTTAGCTCCATAAAACTGAAAAGATGCATCACTGTTTTTAGTCCTTTTGTTGCGCACCAGCAGAAGGCCTGTGCCTGATGTTCTCAGGGTCCGAGATGGTTCATATGGGACCAACATGTTTCATGCCATGGAAAATCGTAGTGAGTCCAGTGAGCAGACTGTTAGAATAATCTAACCTGCTGGAGATAAAGGCATGGATAAGTGTCTGGTTTAGACAGTATACCTTTCAAGAAATGATTTGGAGATTGTAAAATGGAGCTGATGTTATAGATTTAATGTGGCTGTTAAACTTCATGTTTGAGTCCATGATTACCCCTAGGATGTTTGGTTTTGGAGAAAGAGACTTGTGGTGACTATGGACATGGTCAAAGATGATTACTTCAGTCTTGTCTGTGTTTATCTGGAGAAAGTCGTTTTGCATCCATACAGTAATCTGTTCAACGCAGTGACAGAGTGAATCCACTGGCCCATATTCCCCTGATGTTAGTGAGATGTAAATCTGAGTGTCATCTGCATAGCTGTGAAAGGATACATTATTGCTGCGTATTAACTGGCCTTGGGGTAGTAGATACCTACCCACTCTAACCTTTGTAACAGGCTCACATGGTAAATTGTATTAAAAGCAGCACTCAGATCCAGTAAGACTAAGACAGAGACTTTGCCAGCATCAGTGTTAAGATGGATGTCATTTGTCACCTTGATAAGAGTCACAGTCTCTGTGCTGTGATGGGGCCTAAAATCCGACTTTTTCAAGGACAATGGCAGGTTTGAGATGGGCTGATAGTTGTTTAGTAGTGTGGCATCAAGGCAGTTTTCACCGAACATACAACATTTCTTTGTATATCTCATAATGAATCACTAGATCAGCACTTTCAAAAATACTCAGACCAGATCATTTGGCACCAACAGCTGTGCCACATTAAAATGGGCATTAATCAACTTTCTTTCCCATTTCAAATGCCAGAATTGAACTTCAGCCGGTTTGTCATGTTGGCCAGCCTAAATAGCTGTTACAATATCACTGGCTGATTAGCTGCATGCCATTATACTACTATTGGCTGCTTGTCATTATTCTAAGTTGGACCAGTCAACCTAAAAAAGTGGCCAGTAAGTGTAATTGTTAATACTGACCATCCCATAGCGAATTAAGATACTTCTCAGTAGCATGCAAAATAAGGCTGAAATCCCATTGATTAGTGTTGCTTGAACTTGGCACCTTTAAACAATGAGGTGACTGTGCAATCCTATTACATTAATTAATTACCTTTAGCCATTTGGGAATAATTCAAATTTGTAAAAATGTGCCTGGGCCAGTCAAGGTTAATTGGGCGTTTAACTCTCAGCGCGGCCCTCAGCACCCTGGAGGAGCTTGTCCCTAAAACAGAAGCAGGTAAGTAGCTCAGTGACCCCTCTATCAGACATTACACTATAGCTACACACCTTACACTTCACCTAGTATGCTACGGATGAATACACTATTCAGAGGTGGGGAGTAACTAGTTACATTTACATTTGAGCAGAGGTGGGTAGAGTAGCCAATAATTTCACTAAAGTAAGAGTACTGTTACTTCAAAATAAACGTACTCAAGTAAAAGTCATTCACATAATTACTGGAGTAGAAGAGTAGAAAAATACTGGTGAAAAAACCACTGTCCTGAGTAACTGTTTGAGTGTAATGGCAGATTATTTGTTTAATTTTGTGGTAATCTGGAAAAAAAAACCATTTAAGATAATAAACAAACTTTGATAAATGTAAATAATATTTTCAAAAATGAATGCACAAGGAACAGAATTTCCACATCATGACATTTTTCACATAAAGCTTACATGACACACAGAGGTGGTAAAAGTACTCTTACTCTTTCTAGATTTCCAAGATTTTACTCAAGTAAGAGTACAGTTACTTCAAAATATTATTACTTAAGTAAAAGTCAAGTATTGTGCAGTAAAGCTACTCTATGGAGTACAATGTATTTAAAAAGTTACTCAAGTAAATGTGACTGAGTAAATGTGAGTACTACCCACCTCTGGAATAGACAGCAGCTCTGTTGTCTACCCATTATTTAGAAGATTATTATCATTATTATATTGCACCTATAGTCAGTCAGAGTGCATAATGTTTTACCACGGCTCACAGCTTCAAAACACCACACGGTGCAGCACATCAACACACTCACCACTGGACAGAGACTTAATATAACTACTGACAAATACAACCAGGGTTTGACATTTCACATGTTCACTCACTGGTCACCAAAACTTGAGAGCCCTGTTTTACTCAGACTGGTAATGGCTCATCAAAAACAAAAAGCTAATTATAGTCTAAATTGGTACAGCTGGACAAAACTAGGCTTAAATTTAAATGTACTGTATATATGCAATACACTTCAACAGGACAAATTATCTGGTGATAGTAAGTGTGATATATAGTGTTAATGTGAAGTCCAAAACACATACAGCAACCTCTCCAACAAACTTCCACTAGTGAAGGGCACTGATCCACCAAGAGAACACACACGTCCCTTACCTTTTATTATTTCCAGAGAAGAGAAGACTAAAGAGTAGGCCGAGCAGCTTAGTCCTGTTGATCCTATACACAGTCTCCAGCAGCACACAACGGGGCAAGTCCAGTCGGGTTCATGGAGGTCCGGGGAAGGTCCACAACAATACAGTCAGCAGCAGATCTCCCAGAGCCAAGTACTTCTGATTATTGTAATCTGTAAGCATGTCCTCTAGAGACCCACACGGCAGCACAGACTTGCTGTGTCTGATGACCTTTAGTTCTTAACTTTGACTACTACCCCCCTGTCTTTGGGTAGCCTACACTCTGGTTTAAACTGGAAAGGCTGGAAAAGAGTTTGCTTAACTTGCAGAGTAAGTTCAGGTTTGGCAAAACCAAAGAAATCCAAAATGGGTAACTGTAGGCTCATGTGTTGCTTGAAGCTGGTTATGAACATTCTCTTTTAGTTAAACCCTTCAGCACTAATTACTGCAAGTGTGCTCTCACAGATCAGGCAGAGCTAAGCACTGATCAGCCAATAGGAGTCAGTCTAGACTAGCTAAGAGGGCGGGACTACACCAGAGAGCGGGAAAGCAAGTCACATGATCTAAGCAAAAAGAAAAACAAAACAGAACAAGAATTTTATAGATTCACAATAATAATAACTAGGCCTGTGCTGTCGTCCCCAACAGGAAGGTGTATATCGGCGAAACGGCCCCATACGTCCGCCCTATACGTCTGCCACAACTGTCACCAACGGACACCTTAATCAGACATTGTGTGATTTCTAAGGGTTATTGTTAATGAGCAATTAAGAGGCCTCGCCATTAGTCAGATGTGTTCAGGGCCGGGGGGTCATTAGGTATTTCAGGTTAGAGCCTAATCGGGCAAAGTATGTGCACGTTAGAGGCTGTCAAATATACTTGACCTCCCAAATTCAATTCAAAATGGC
>JAVQKC010120080.1:0-18835 GCA_036025475.1 Philypnodon macrostomus
AGAGGGTCTCAGAGTCTCATTTTAAACCCTTATAATACAGCCCACAGAGGGTCTCAGAGTCTCATTTTAAACCCTTATAATACAGCCCACAGAGGTTCTTAGAGTCTCATTTTAAACCCTTATAATACAGCCCACAGAGGGTCTCAGAGTCTCATTTTAAACCCTTATAATACAGCCCACACAGGGTCTAAGGGTCTAATTTTAAAGCCCACAGAGGGTCTTAAATTGTCTGATTTTTTTGGACTATGAACTGTGTAATTATTTTTTTCTCAAATACAAAATAAAAAATGTCAGGTACTGGAGGTTTAATTTAAATTCAAATTCTGTATTCAAAGAAACTACTGCACAGTGGCTAACAATGTTGTTCCTCTGTAGGTCCTAACCTCATGCAGACTACAAACAGGCTATATAATGTGTACTGGGAATTCACTTTTTGTTGATTGTATGTTTAAAATGAATGTATGATGAAAATGCAGTGCAGTAGTTATAATAGGGAAATTCTACTTCTGCTTCAAAGGATTGGCTAATTCAGCGTTTAACCATTAAAACTGTTGTAGCTGTTATATATAATAATAATATATCATTTAGTAATGTGGTGTTTAACACTGGGAATCGTTAAAATATCCATATTGGGAAGAACAGCACGCATTGCAATTATACGAACTTACAGCCCATGTGACAAACATCAGTGTATTGAAAAAAGTAAAAAAGTTTATACATTCAACAAAGTTTTGAGACAAGAATACACAAAGTTAAGTGCATCTGGGGGCAGTTGTAAAGAGGTGTCCTACAGGTGCTCCCCAAGGATGAGGCCACATAGATCCATGAGGCAGAACAATAATGACTAGCACTTGTCAAGCAATCAAACTAGCAACAAAAGACAGTTGAGACAGTTTAGTCTTGGTTAGCTCTTGTTTAGTACCAGCTTTATCTCGTTTTAGTCATACAGTCTTCTATAACTGGAATCAACTGAGCTTTTACTATGTCCACGTCTGTATATACAGTATTAGTTTCACAATATACAACAGTTATTGCATAAAGCATGTAAATATGAAAACAAATGATCCAGAAAAAAATTGGGGGGTTCAAAGTTTACACCAATTAAAGTGTAGTTATTTTAAGTTTGTTGACATTGTGGGACCTCTGCTGCATCCGCCTCCTCTACAACAGCTCATTTGATTATTTGGGTGTAAAAATACACTGCTGACTGGGACACCTTTTATTTATTAATGCGCTCTTGTTTTCCACAGGCGTTAACAAATTTACCAAGAAGCTGCGCAACCCATATACTATTGACAATAATGAAATACTGGATTTCCTCAAGAGGGTGCCTTCTGATGTTCAAAAGGTAAGGGTCCAATTTTACATACAGATAGAGAAGAGGGAATTCCCACAAGATGTCCGCATTATTTGCCGTAGCAGAATTCCCAAGTGTTGCAGAAATGTATCCCCCGGCTTTGTTTGATTATTAATGGACTCTCGGCTTTAAAGCTGGCCCAATTATTTCCCCGTGTAGCAGAATCCTAGCTACGGAAAGGGGGGGGGGGGGGGCTCAGATCGGTCCACTAGCATATTGCACCAGCCTCGCCGGTTATTACCAATTTTACCCAGCTGATTGAAGAGGCGTGACATGAAAGCCGCGTGATTGGCCGGGGTGGCTTCGAAGGTCATGTGACGTGAAAACTCTGGATACGGCCTCAGTCACTTCGGGGTGGCGGAGTCAATTAATGTAGTGGCGAGCCCCCGGTCGTCTTGCTGGGTGCCATATGTGATTAGATATTAGCCACGGCTCATGTGTCGTCTGCATTTACATCACGGGCCGGGGAGAGCTGTCAGGGCAAAGAGAGGGCAGCAGGGTGGCGCTAAGAGAGAGAGAACGGTGGTGTGGCAGGAAATGAGCCGCAACACACGCACAGAGCAGTCATCACAGTCTACTGACAAGAGGAGAAAAAATATATATGTAAGCTTGACAGGCTGGGGCATGCAACAAAGCACTTGGAGGACACAGACCTCAGCAAAGGCATTGGTTCTACCTTAGAAGATGCTCGGACATATACTAGCTGAAATACACAGTGGCATTAACATGAACAACTTTCCACAATTTTGAATCAAAATCAAATTTCCATAACTTTTTGGGACTAGTATAGACTTGAAACAAGTTTGGGGGGTAAATGCTTGATCCATTTAGCCACAAAGCCCTTATACGGTAACATATTTGTGTTTTTACTGAACCCTTGTGGTTCCAGTTTGTATTTTTGTGCCACCTGGGATATTCCTGAGATTTCTCACAATGGTCAGATCAACACCAAATAAATAAATGTCATATTTTTTCCAACTAATGACTTGAAGAAATTAAGAAATCTGTGAGGTACGCCAACAAAACCAAAGGAACTTGTTTGTGTGTGCTTCAAGTTTCAATAGACCTGTAATCAAAAAATGTAACTCAGATATTTTAAACGTTTTGACATAAATATTTCCCATATGTCATTTACATATACATTACCCTCCGGGGAGAGATGTCAGGGCAGTGGGAGGGCGGCCGGGTGATCTAACTGCCACACAGACAGAGAGCCTTCATCTCCCAGGTACCTCGAACTCACCACAGAATAAAACCTGTCCATGCTGGAAGTGGAGACATTGTCACCTCAGCCTGTTCTGTCTGTGGTGCCCTTGATGTCCTCCTGCTGCAAACCATCGCTCACCGTTCTGTGATGTGGCGAGGAGCCTGTGTTGTTTGAGATTTGGCTGACTGAGCTGGCAAAACAAGGTGCTGAATACATTTTTGATTCTCAATCCTTTGTACATCCTCCTTCCCATTGGAATACCAGCGTTTGAGCTTTGAAAAGGATTCGCTTTCAAATTCCGAGGGAAACAATAGTTTTTAGGCCGATTTGAAAGGACAAAGTACATCTTGAAAATAGCTCCAATCATAAAAAACAAGCGGGGCTAAAAATCGTCCCGCGCATGTTTCATTACGCACTGTGGAAAATCACCTTAACGTGCGATACACAGGGGAGCGCACATTTTGTTTGTATTGACTTGAGTCCTCAGATAGGTGCGGACACAAACACTACACAAAGGCAGAAAATTGACTCTTGTCTTTCTCACAAATGTGACTTGGCAATTAGTGCCTGTGCACATCTACAAAGTGTGCCTCAAACGGGGACTTCTGACAGCAGCGTGTCTGTCCCAAATAAGAAGCATCTGTCAGTTCTGAGGACAGTTTCATGTTCTGATGCACCAGACAGTCACTTTGTTCCCACGTCCCATCTCCATCCTAATAATGGAGAGCAGCTAATTAGCATAGAGTACCTTTATTCAACACACTCACCGTACTGGTGCAGCTCCGAGAGCAGGCTTCAAAAACAACTTCTCAAATTCTACCCTTCTCACTTTACCTATGATCAGTATTTGGTAAATTATAGTGGCAATTTTAGAGTAAAAAATGCACAATTTAATCATGTTTTGAATGTCAAAGACAACACAGTTTGGCCATGTACACCCTTTATTCACAAAGTCATTGAACATGAATAAATGAGTTGCCTCATTCTGCAACTGTTTCAAGAAGAAGTAAAACGCAGAGGTGTTATATTTAGAGGTGGGTTCAGTCTGAAGAAAACACAGTGGCAGTGAAGGTCAGAGTAAAGAAAGTTGCAGAGCGAATACCTAACGTGTTTGTTGCCGCCGTGAACAAACTTTTCTTTGAGGACATAAGTACATGAGTGATTATGCAGAGGCCTGGCAGGTCATCTCCACTCTGTCTGTTTCTAATATTGTGATAGTGTGGCAGAAGCAGGGGGGCGTTCGCTGGTACAGACCCCTGACTCTTCAAATCCTTCCTCTGTGTGATTAATCCCCTCTGCTCCTGAGTTTAAAAAATGATTCATTACAGGCCGGCCCGCCCCGCTCTCCCCGCTCTGCCCGCTCCTCTCACTCCCCTCACTCTCCCCACTCGCCTCTCCTCAGGGAGCCATTACGGTGCGCTCCACTGAGCTCGGATTACCTGCTCTGACCAAACTGCTGTTTGTTTTTACAGGTGCAGTACAGCACTCTGAGAGCACCCACCAGCAGCAACCAGCAGCGCAGGAAGAAGTGAGCAGCCATGAGAAGCTCAATGCCCGTATCCACCTGACAGGATGCCCCCGTGCCAGCGCCGCACTGACCTGTGCCCCCACACAGCACCCTATCTCCACCCCCTGCCGAGGGCCCCGGCCCGCCTTTCTCTGACACCCCCCTGACAGGGCCCTCCACAGCCCGCACAGGCCAGCACATGGTGCTGTCAATCACCAGCCTGGAGGTAAAGAAAAGAGATGGTTCAGAAATGAATACACTTAGCCTGGACCTCCACGGTTTAGTTTTACTAATGCTGCTCTAATATGAAGTCTGCTTAAGGTGAAGTTAATGCACACCTGAGGAAAAACAAACAGAGCCAATGTTGTTCTTACTCCTGCTAATATAATATAAGGTCACATTTATGTATACATGTATATAGTGAATATGTAAGAGTATAATTGTGAACCAAAATACTGAAAAGTTTATATTAGGAGAGTACTTGTTTTATACTGTATATATGTGATATGGTATGGTTTTCTGCACATAAATGACACTTTATATTGTTCACATGTATTATATTGAACTTTATGTTATTGCTGAAGAATAATGCTCATATATCAAACACATCATTTATAAATATATTATTTTCAGTAATAAAGCCCTGATGAGTTTTACTGTTGTTTTAGTGTGGTTTTAGGTTTGCTGGGCAGCGGCTGAATCCACATACATACACATGATTACACAACAGCTCTCAGACTGAGCACAGACACATCAAAGCCTGCTCCACTCAGCTCTAATGCACTGCTTTGTGCCTCTACAATAACAGGTCCTCTCATCCTCCACACTCTACATCTCTCTCAGCTCACCTGGGCTCTCTAATGGTCACACTCACTGCTCTCACTGCCTTTCCACAATAGTATTTGTGCGGACAGCGCTCTAATACATCCTTCAAATATTCTGTTGTGCATATTACCATATCAAAAAGTTATCAGTTTGTGAAACCTTTAGCAGGGATTTGAAAAAAACATTTTTTTCAGATTTTTCCCACTTCTAGACCACAGTTAAAATACTTACACTGATAGAGCCTATCTCTAAGTATCTCAGAATTTTATTGTTCCCTACTGTCTCCTTCCTGATCGGAGACACGTCTTTTAAAGTGGAGTGAAGTTGTGTGAAGTGGACCCAGCGATGGGAGTTAGTTCTCAGTGGTGGGGGGACTGAGCACCGTGGCCGGGTGCCCCCCTCTTCAGCAGTTGCACGCTGCTGAAAGAGCATCCATCTGTGCTTTGTGAAGGGTTTGATTGGCTCACAGGGACCTGCTGGAGCCCCGGGCTATCTCTTCTGACAGGCTGATAGAGACATCACTGCGCTCTCCCAGGAGCTGCCACCAGGGGTCCATTTCAAAGTGAGAGGCTGTGGAGGTGACCCCGAGCTTCTGACGAGCTAAATCCCACATACTGGCTCAGACACTCCTACATTCTTGGCTCCACTGGGGCTGGGGGCTGGTTTTGGCTGAGCTGGGAGGGGTGCGGAGGGTACCGGCAGATCACTGGCAAGCCCTGATGAAGTGTCCCCAAACGGTGAAACCAATTAAGCAGTGCTCCCTGGACTCCCACAGAAACACTTAAACCCACCATTAGAAAGTCTTATTATTACCTGTAAAAACACTCTAATTAATTTTGTACATTTATGGAACTTTTAGATCCATAAATATAAAAAGTGAACTAAAGCGAAGAGAAGCTACTGTATTTTTACTGTGACATAATATTGTGATTATTAAGACAAACACTGTCAATATTCTTACATAAGGTCATAAGGGAATATGGTTGTCTGTCTCTGAGCTGTCACAGTCTCAATAGTTGCACTAAGGTGGTGGTCTCGGACATATCTGCTATCATTTATAGTCAATGGGGAGATCTGACAGGGTTACAACAGTTGTTGAGTGGTCCGGTATGCACCAGTGCACACACACACACACACACACACAGCTCTTCAAAGAGGAGCGACCATATTTAAGGAATTATTTATCAATGTATTCTCCCCTGGGAGCACAGTGATACTCAGCAGAGGAAGTCACTGTGCAATCTGCTCCCAGGTGCAGTTGGGACAGTCCCTGGCTGTTTTACAAGCGTACTAATGAAGATTTGAGCCACACAGCAGTTTGTGTCTGATCACTTCTTGTGCAGCAGTAGTTGTTGTTGTGCATGGTGTGGCAGTGATGTCTTCATCAGCCTGTCATAAAGGAAGAGCCCGCAGCTGTGGAGGATCCCCAGAGCCTGTCACACTCCTTGTTTCCATGGCACTCCTTCAGGCAGCACCACAGGCAGGCTGTGTGCAAGGACCCATACAACCTGTTTTTTCAGCCGCTGCTTCTCTGATGTTCAGCCCCGGAGCGGGCGTCAAACTACCCACTGCAAACAGGAAACACTGTACTCTCTGTCGCGCCTCTGCGGTTCACGAGGCGCTGCACAGCAAAAACAAAAACTCATTTGAATAAGGCAGTACTGAGCTCCTCCTCAGTAATTGTTACATGTGCAGAGCCGTTAAGGTTCTGTGACCTCCTCAGAGAGGCACTGTGTGCACGCTAGGACAAAGTAACTAAATCACCTCTCACAGTCCACTTACAAGTGTTCTGCTGTGTGCATGTGCTACGGCTGCGCTTGTACCACCTGAGAGGCAGGTCACAGGGAGCAGTGGCCCGGCTCCAAGTCCCAACTGGCCCAAATTAAAGGAGCAGGGGTCACAGTCCGCCTGCAGACACTGCTCTGACACCAATAAAGCAGAGGATTTACAGGAATCACACAAAGAGAAAGAGCCAAAAACAGCACAAGTGTGTTACATGTGCTCAGTCTCTGTACCTTAGATAGACTGTAGTCTATATGTATGTTAGAGACATTGTGCAGACTGTTGAATCAGACGAGACTGTGCCTCATCCACCCACCTGTGAAAACCATCAGAATTCATAAATAATCCTTTTTTTATTGTACTACAGTCTCATGCTATCCTGTCAAGTTTGTGCCGCTTCCTCCTGAGCATCAAATAAAAAGATGCTGCCACACTCAAAGGCTTGTCCTTCTAACAAATGGGTCCATGTGACTTGGTGTCCTGGTGAAATGGCTTAACCAGTCGGCACATTGCTTTGGTCTGTGTGGATGAATGAGGAGATAAATCATAGAAAGCAGGATTGATGTTGTCTGTGGGAATAGGGCAGAGGGATCAGGAGATATCAGTGCACAAATGTACACTCACTAATAGGCAGTGTTTTCAGCAGCCCCACTTTACTAATAATTCATCTCATGGCCCACAGTACACAATGGTGTTAAGACATGGCAAAAGCCATAATTCTTTATAGCATCAAGAATAGAGAATGGCCTTTAAGAGCTGAAATTAAATCATTGGCCTTTAAAAGCATCTCTCTGAGGGGCCAGCCACATTAATACATTCAACTGATTCCACTTTAATATTATTCAGAGTGCATTCAAATGAAGACAACAGCTGGGATGGTGCCCAGTCTCAGGAGGATTGTGAGGGCCAATGAGTGCTGCTCGATGCAGTGCATGTCTGAGGGCGGTGTGCTGAACGGGAAGGGGGGCAAGGGGGTTCCAAGGGGGGTCCGGAGGTCTCGGTGTTACAGGTGCAGCCTGACAGTTGTGTTTCCAGATCAGAGGTGGTCTGCTGCTGACACCGGCTACAGGACAGCTAGTGCCCCGCTCAAAAACAATGTCATGCGGGAACAGACACTGGGCCACCCAGCCAATCAAGGCCGCACATGACAGTACTGCTTATGAGATCCTTCAAACTCACACCGCTACCTGCTCACACTGTTGAAAAATGGATGACATAGTGCCGGGATAAACGTGCCGTGGCCTTAAAAACCGAGCTCAAATAAAATGTTGAGCTCCGTAGCATTTAGCGTTCCATCAGCGCTCTATAGTTAGCGTCAGGAAACAATATAAAGAATAATGGAAGTGCATATTTCATTCTAATTACCAGTGATATAATGCAATGTGACTGGGAGCCTCCAGAGGGAAGAGAGCGCAGTATTTTGTTTGATGAATCTGCTAAAGCCAGGGCTAGTCGCGCCGCTAACCCCCGGGGAATCAGGTATCATTAGAGATATGAGACAATCTGCTTTTTGTCTCACTGAAAGAAGAGAAAACACACTTACTTCCTCGATGAATGGGTGAATGGAAGTGTTCAATATTAATAGGCTTTCATCAAGGACACAATTAGGACACCTCTATTTGACACATTCTATAGGTTGGGAATGAATATGGATATACGGTCCCAGGAAGGGAGCCAGTGGCAGAATAACAAAGCAGCAGGATGAGAAAGGCGCGACATGACGATTGGGAGATGATGTATTTTGATCTGGATGTGAATTTCAAAGAAGCTGGAGACCACAAGTGCTGAGTTGTTAGCCTGATTTAGAATTCACGGCCCAGGGCAAGTTGTATATTTATCCATATTAGCATACATGTGGCCGGATAAACCCACAAATATAGCACGCCTATTGAAAGATAATAAAAGCTATGCATTAATATGACAAACATGGGTAGAGTAGTGTATAGCTATAAAAGGCTAGTAAACATTCTGGATTTAGAATTCTCTTCTGAGAGAAAAGAGAAGTTTAGGATCAAAGGGAGAAATTGAAAGTTCAAAGTCAGAATTAAAAAAATCTAATTGAATTCTAAAAATCTCAGCTCCAAGTTAGAATTCATAGATTCAAGTCAAAATGAGGGATAAAGAACTATTTTCCATTAGGATTTAAAAATCACAGCTCAAAGTATTTATTTGATTTTAAAGTTTGAATTTTAAATTAAAGTCAGAAGAAGATTAGAAGAGATTTCAGATAAGCAATGAAAGTGATAATTTTTGTGATTGCGATGAATTTTAAGATTTCTGTTAGGATTTGATAGACTGATGTCACAATCATGAAAAAAGTCAAGTAAAAAAAAACAACAATACAGGGAGAACCCTATGATGATCTCTCTGTATGTCTGTATTCATGCTGTTTTGTCAGACACCACCATCCCTGACTTTAAAGCAGAGGCGTGAAAAGTGCACTCCACTAATCACACGTGTTTGGCTTTATTCCCATCATCTCCTCCGCGCCGCCACACTCTCTGACACTGCAGAGTCATGTAGCACTGGCTCGGTTAGGCCTTATTAACCACCGTGGATCATTATCGGCTCCTACGGCAGCTCTCCCGGCACACTCTCATTTCTGATTAAAAACAAACGGCCACAGAAAAAAGGATAAATTACAGCACGGTGGAAGATAACAGTTGTGTACGGTGAGTAATTAGTCCGGGCGTTTCATCCACGGCGCTCGTTCTGTGATGAGGCTTTAAAGAGTCCAGTGGCAACAACAGCACAACCGCCTTTGTTTTGTGGATGTCACCCGCCGGGGCCCAATTAGCCGTTAGCTCCTCTCTGACAGGAAATGAAAGGCAAACTCACTTAAGTCCTTCTGATGACCCATGGCTCAGACGAGGCACACAAGTCTACTGGAGGATGTAAATAGAGTTTTTAATATGTGTGATAAAATACTGTTTGTATAATACAGTATGTTTATGAATATTATATACAGAGGGGGGCCGAGTCAGCGCTCCCTTGGGTTGGTCGGCTACAATCTCTGTGTTAAGCCTGCATGTCCTCCCTGTGTGCTTGTGGGTTCTCCTCGGCAACTCCGGCTTCCTTCTAGCCTGGTGTACCAGCCTGCCTACTTTTTTTCAAAAGGGGGGTCTGGTCCCTTGCTCATAGCGAATCATGTCTCTGCAATTTTGTAGATGGACTAATGTTTTGTTAGCTGTGTCATATACAAACTTAAAAACAGTCTGTGTGCATGCACGTTTGGCTTTTCAGCGGCTTGTGATAGGTTTACTATACAATTCAAATTTAATGCAATCTTCAATAAAAGACCAGACTAACATCTTTGTATAGAATAGAAAATTAGTCTGGCCAGGCTAGCTTCCACCTACTGTCCATAGACATACATGTAACTCGTAGTGAATAAATGTGAGAGTTAATGGTTGTGTCTTTGTGTCAGCCCTCTGACTAACTGGAATTTGAAAAGAAAGACGAGTAAGTCAGTTAATGTATCCAATTCTGAGGTCCCACATCAGCAAATCACATTGGGCCAGGGACACAATTGATTGGATAATATCCATAGTGTGCTCTGCCTCACACCCAAAGTAGCTGAGCGTATGTAAATAAGTTGACCATTTATCTGCTTTCACCTGCTTATTCTAGCATGCATGTGATTGTGGCTGGAGCCCATCCCAGCAACTATGGGCCTTAGGCATCCAGAGCAAGACCCACAGTGTCCTTGCTTGTAGGCAGAAGCATTAACCACAATAAAAAATACACTGTTTTGTGGCTACAACTCTTTCTTGTTTATGTTTACACTGTCGACTATATACATTATACATAGCATCATATTATGTTCTCTATTCTATCGTTATCTGTCTGCGTCTCCCTGTTGATAACTCTATAGTATGGACCAGGCTCTCCGGCGTTCCTTACACACCAGACTACGGGGAGTGAGCTTGATTGCGATGCTGTTCCGACCATTTTGTCAGTGTTATTGCCTTAATTAACTACGATGTGCGCTGATTAAAATAGTATTTACCAATTTCCATCACATCACGTGGCGGGCTTAACTGGGCTTTCACGCTCAACCACACATATGTTTCACCACACATGGAGGAATATGTGCAAATGGTTTTTAAAGGATGTTTAAGAGACAAGACGCAGATTTAGTCTCATAATAATAGCCTCTTATTTAAAGTAATGGCAGTTCTTCACATGGTTTAGTAGTTTCAATAGGCATTTGAAAATCTATGGAGAGATGTGATAAGGACGCTTTCAAGCTGAGATAGACGTGGCTATAACATGCATTCATCAGGCATTACATTATGACCACCTGCCTGGCAAAGGCCTGGTTGACATGCAGCCCTCTTCTCCACATTATCTGAAGATCCAGCTACATCCCCATGTTGCTAACAAATTTTCCTAAAAGGCTTGCTGCTGTCGGCAAACTTAAAACCCGCCCACTTGCAGCAATACTGCCACACCATTGGTCCACACCACCACCGCTGCAAAGGCAAATGAAACCGCGTAAGCCTGACGAGATGGAATGACATTTACAAATCTCACGAGAAGCCAACTTGAAGTTCAAAGTAAATACACTACCACATCTGTAAGACTGGACCACATTCACGACTGTTCCTTTCTTGGACACTTTTGATAGATACTGACCCCGTCAGGATCTGTAGTTTTTGAGATGCCTACCCAGGCATGAAGAATTTGGCCACTGTGAAACATTATCACCTGACTAAACAAAATATGATTTGTTTTTAGTTTATTGGGAAAGGCTTCTATCAAACCAGATGCCAATAATAAGGCAGATAGGAAACCTTTATAGGTCCCACTATGGGGGGAAAATAATGACAGATATCTATGCCATGCATCAAGTGGTTCTAATGCTGTGGTACAAGCAATAAAAAGTTTGAGAATCAATGGGATAGTCTAGAACTGTCAGCATTTGCAAATCAAGCAAGCATTACAGCTACAATTGACCTTCAAAAGATCCACTGAAAAACCCAATAGAAGGTATCATTTACAGCTTTAGTCTTAATGACAATAATAAGCTCTTTGTGTCAGTCCTTCACACCCTCCAGCGTTCACTGCAGCCTTGGATAACCACACAGATGAAGGGTGTTTTATTCGTTTCAATAGGCAAATGAAAATCTATGGTCTTTTAAGCAAACACCAAGAGACCAATTAGCAAGTATGTCTATTCAATTTGTGTTTCTGTGCTCATATGTAAAAGCCTACCTCAGTGCAATGACCCTGTATTTGAAAACCACCATAAAACTAAAGTTAACATGTGCGTCTAATAGCTGATTTACCATGTTAAATCACTGGCAATACAACAATCAAAATGGCATTGTATGCATAAAATATGTCAATTAAAATTATATGGTTCCATGGATATATAGGAGGCTTCGGCCATGGCCAATAACATCATAATAATAATAATTAATCAGTCTTATATAGCCTAGTGCTTTTCTCAACACTCAAAGATGCTTTACAAGTGCATTATTCATTCACTCCACAGTCGCATCCGGTGGTGGTTGTGGTGGTACTAAAGCCACAGCTGACCTGGGGCTCAATGACATTGCCAATCTGCGCCAACAACCTATCTGACCACCGCCAAACACACTCATATTCAACGCATTCATACATGGGTAATGTGTCTTGCCCAAGGACACAACAACCGTATGTGCTCGAGCAAGATTTAAACCAGCAACCGCTTACCCATTGCCCCAATGTTGCCTGAATGAGTTAATGTTTCCCGACCCATTATATAGAAGTAATATAATAATTTTCTACTTGGAGGTTAAATAAGGAATATGTGTTATGCTACTTAAAATATACAGTATTTTGAAGCATTTATCCTTAATAATAGCTTCTTAACTGTCACACCCCTCTCTATTCACCACTGTGCAGATTACCACATACTATTTTATTACCTTCAATAGTCTAATAAAAATCTACGCTCCTTTAAGCAAGCAGCGAGAGACCAATTAGCAAGTATCTCTATTCAATTTGTGCCTATGTCTCCTTCTCCCTGTCTGGTGGTGGTGGACCAGGGAGGGGGCTGTAGTCTACGAGGCAGTCCCAGACAAAGCCACCGTTTCTGGGATCTTGCTCTCCCCTCTCGGCCTGACCGGGCTCCAATTACCGCCTCCTGCCCGGGCCCCATCAGTATGCAGCTGGGGCCACTCCTCTCCTCCACTCGCCCCGGGGCCATTGAATACGTTACGGCTGGGGGCTCAGGGGTTACGGCGCCCCCTAACCCCCCTCGGATAATTTGAGGATTCCTACCTTCTCTCCTTGCCTGGGAGAGATGAAAACAAATAAAAAATATCAAGGAAATAAGCCACAGCTCGCTGCATATCCTGATTTATTGATTCCTTCATCTTTTTATGTATTTCTCAATTGTCACGCACACCCACACCTTCTATTTAAGTTAAAATTGTGGTTTATCCATGTTGTTAGTAATTTGTAAAGCAATGTTTTAAGCAAATATTAGGTTATTTTCATGTCAGGCAAAGCCCTTTATCTCTTTGGAAATTATTACATTAAGATACACACCAGGTGGAAATTCTTATTATATTATGTTGTTAAATCCCCCTAAAATTTTTCACTTGAGGCAAAATGATGCAGCTGTATAAACTAGCCTGCCTCTGGTCTAGATTAGTAGACCATCGCTGGGTCTTTGTGTACGGTTTAAGTTTAGAGATAGGAGCTCAGAGACAAAGTCCACTCCTCCTAATAAGGCACTTCAGGTTTTAGGCACAATGCTAAAGATTTGAAAGCAACAGAGATATGTGGCCATATGTGAGCCATAGTACTAAAACACTAGTGATATTCTACTGCAGGGGCATATATATGCAGAGGCGGCGATACCATTAGGCAAAAGTAGGCAGCTGCTTTGGGCCCCATAAATGAAGCCGAAAATAAATATGTCATGATAATAATTAAACTTAATATGGTAAAATAGCTCTGTATGGTTAGGACATCTGGTTGCTGTGGGCTGACAAACATATGGTAGGACTTAAAAAGCACCAAATTCTGAGGGGCCCCTGCCCATGTTCGGCTTGAGCCCCGAAATCACTAAATCCACCACTGGATATATGCTCTCTCAATTGATCCATCATGCCCTTATTGTATTCCAAAATGATCTGCTGCAAAGCATCCTGGTTCTGGACATCAACACTAATATCTTCCTGTTAGTGAATGATCCTAAAAAGAAAATTTAGGTTTAAGATATGTGTTTAATTAACACAAGGTATCTCAAAATATTCCACTATACAGACAAGACTCTTAGACCATTTGTACTGCATTAGTAAAATGTAACAACAGGCATACAAATCACTGCTGCTTACACTGCTATCTTTTAAAAAGTTGGAAGAAGTGCCTGGGGAGTAGAAGTCTGCTTCCTTGCATAGGCTATAATGGTGCTGGATAGAAAGATTATTCTAAAGCTTTTACTTTGTGAGGTGGGGACACAAACTGAGCTATGGTTATTTTACATTTATTCATATTGTTATATTGTTATAATGTTATAATGTGTTTCTCCTCACTTGATTCCATTTTGTTTGCACCATTATGGCTTGAATGTGGTCCTATCACCATAAGATGAACGCATATTTGATTTAGGATCTGCTATGTATACCCTTCTGTTGCTATTGTCCAAAATGCGTAGGCCTATTAACATTGTTTTAAAGGACAGACAACCAGGAACAGCTAGCGTCGGATATATCAAATGCTGTTCAAAATGACCTCAATATATCTTAAAAAGTAGTTGTTTCTATTGTAAAAAGACTTTGTGTTTTCATGCTAGACAAAGATTACATTGTACTTCTCGTGTCCACAGCTGATGCACTTCCCCGTCGCCTCCGAGCACATGCCCACTTCACTGTTATACTGCTACAGCACAACGGACTAAATTGCTTTGGAGTCAGGAATAACAATAGCACTGTAAAAGAAACAAAATGGTGGTGTGAAAAAGAGATCTTCCACTCCACTATACAGCCCAAGGTCCAAACACGGCCAAATGGGATAACACTGAGTACTCATAGTGACACTAATGCCTGTTTAAAATACAAGTGTAAATGATTACTGAGTTACTTAATGTAGCGCTGAATCGATTCTCAAAGCTGTCTGTTGAGGAAGGAGATAGTCAAGCATGCAAGCCAAAGGGGGGAAAATATGGAAGCTTTTTGGTTTAGTATGACTGGAAGTGAAATGAAGCTGTATGGTGCCTGGACAAGTGCTTGAATGAAAATATGGAATAACAATATTATAAAATCTTATGGTATGGTATTCCCCATCTGGAGATAAAGGCTTGATTTCTTTTAGAGCTGTTGTTGTGTGAATGCTTGTAAGAATGGATGAGTGTAGGAAGTGAGTGAAGAGTGGAGTAAAGCTCTCATTTGTGCTGTTCCCAAGAATTGATAAAAGCACAAATATTATTTTTTTGCTATAGCATGTTATGACAATACAGAGAGCTCATATGAGAGAGGTTGCTTACAAACCTCTCTCATATGAGCATGTATTTGGAAAATATCATAATAATGCATTAGATTGATGAGTCCATTATTCATTCACACCACAGTCACACACAGGTGGTGGTAAAATGCCTTTGTAGCCACAGCTGCCCTGAGGTACATTGACAGAGATGTGGCACATGTCTTGCCCAAGGACATAGCACAAGGGTGGTATGAACAGTTTCGAGCAGCATTTTCGAACCGCCAATCCTCTGGTTATCAGATGGCCGCTCTACCACTGAGCCATACCGCCCCATTGATATGATCAGTGCAATATGCAATTATCACACATCAAGGACAGGAACAGTAAAGCTAGTAATAGTAAGGATGGGCCTACATTGAAGTAAAAATGTCCCTTTATGAATCTATTTCATGATTAACATGGACACAGCAAAATACACTGTAAGACATGGTACAGGGAGACTTCTGGTTTATGCTCTGTAGACTTTTCCTAGACCCTCCAGAATGTGTGGAACAAAAAAAATCCTTCAATTCAAAGCACAGAACTTTTTCTTTGAGTGCAGCAAACCAAATGAGAGTGTGGGCCTGGAGACCCTGGGTCAGTTAGCAGGTGGGAGTGAGATGAAGCAGAGCAGGGAGGCACATCTGGGCTGCATTAGGGAATGTAATACTGAGGCGCTTCGTTTGAGGGCCTCCATTCCTGAAGGAACAGCAGGTTAGTGTGTCAGCGGGGAGCCCACATGACAATGATTAGAGCTGGCCTTTGAGGAGCAGGTGCCTCTTCTTGTGCTGTCGTAGCCGTGCACCATTGAACGCACCGTCATTAATCTTACATTGTCATAAGACATTTAGGCAGATGATACTTGGGAGAGGGTTTGTGGTTTGTCTCAAATGTTAGAGTTGTGTGCATATGTGCCATTACAGAACAAGAGCTTCATTATGGCCGACTGGCCAAGGGTCAGCGTGGCTCTTAGCAACACTACTTTTTGAAAATAGGACTTTCCGCGACACAGCTGTTAGCACTTCCAGGATAAAGCTCTATAACTACAGTTTTGTTTTAGCTCCTGAGAAAGCTAGTGCCTAAGCATACAGTAAACAAGACCAAACAAAAACAAATACCACACCAGTTATGTTTTAAATACCACGGCACCATTGAACCCATCGTTATTAATCTTACATTGCCATGACGTTTAGGCAGATGATACTTGGAGAGTGTAAGTGGTTTGTGTCATACAAGAACAAGAGCTACATTATGGCCGACCAGCCTTGAAGTCCGAGCTGGGGCCTCTTAATCACAGTAACTGGATTACCTCATCTGGAGTTACATCATGGCCCAGTGTGTGAACAGGTTACAGTAGAGACAATATCATAATATGAAATAATAAGAGCAGCAGATTTCAAACTCCACTTAAAGAAGTCTAATCATGTCTGTTGAGATGCATGTTATTTTGGTTGTTTTGTTGGCTAGACAACTGGGACCAGAACTGATACACTTTTGGTGTGGAATTAATATCCCACAACTTATAAAGCTAAAAAAAGCTTTATAAAGCTAATGGGCAGATGTCGATGATGAAGTGTCTGCTTCTAGTTCTCTAATAGTTACAATAGGCATAAAAGATGAATTTAATCATCTCCTACACTGAAAAAAGAAAAATGGTAATTTTTCACAAGCAAGAGTTTTCATTGTCTCATTTTACTTAGATAGATCAGTCCAGCTAAATGGTGTACATTCAACTCACATGGAGTATTTTACAGTTCAGTGTACAGATAAAGGTAAAGCCTTGGTGTGTGCCCATTGGCTTATTGTCAAATACTTCTACCAGTTCTAATCCACACATTCTAGATTGTATTTGAGAGATGTTCAATTGTATCAGTGTGAAATAGTCCATAAGAATTGAATGTACATATTTCTAGTTGGACTGACTCTACTTAGTAGAGTAAATTGAGACAATGAAAGATCTTGATGGGAATGATTACTTTTTTTCATTGGGTCTTAGTCGCAGTAAAATGTAACATCAGCCATTAGACACAGTGCTTTTACTTCAAACACAACCCTATGACTATACTTTGTATAGTTGTTTTGATACATTCTGTTGCTAAAAACCGACAGAAAGCCTTGCCACTTTGCATTTCTCCTAGCCTAGCCTTGACTTTACCTGAGTCAGTATATTATCAGGTCAGTCATTGTTATACCTACTAATGAATTTACACCTTTTACCACATAAAGCCATGCTCTGTCCTTGGAATTCTTGTCCAAATGTCATTGTTGATTATGTACACCACTGGTTAGTGCTGCCTGCCTCAAAGATCCTCTCCTTTAATTGGATTGCCTCCGCTTCCCCCCTTTCGCTGATGGACGTGTTTGTCTCTTAGGACCACTCCGCATCTGTCTTCGCTGTATGTGCCCCGGTAAATAATCTCAGCACTAAACGCTTACCGTTAATTGTGTTTTTTCTTCCTCTTCCTCCTTGGTGGGGGCTAGTGATGGGGGATAATTAAGACAATGTACCAGAGCTTCACCACGGTTCCCACTAGGGTCGAGTTAGGTGCCTCTTTCCTGGAAGAGTCCACAAGCCGGACCTGCCAATCAAAGCCTGGAGAACTAGTGCTGCGGTCCCTGTGGCCTGTTTATGCCAAACACAGGTTTTTAAAATGCGGGGGATTAGGCAGGTAGCGGTCTGTCAGAGGGAATATGCGCTCCCCGTAGAGTCCGGGCCCGCAAAAAGGTTTTATCATGCAATTGATTTTGGAGCTTGTAATTTAAGGAATGATTAGTTTGCGATGAAACAAATACATGGCTGTAAAACCTATGTGGCTTCAGGGAGTAGTCTACGGAAGCCCTGGAGGTACAAGAAATAACAAATCTCAGATAAAAGGGAAGCCAATAGAAGCAGAAGAAATGAAATGAAATGGACTGTCTATGAATACCACATAGTTGAACTTGCACTGTAAAAAATATAGTGCATTATTGGCAAAACATAAGGCAAACTTGGTAAAAATTAACAAAATAAAAGTTTCTTACTGAAACGGAAAAAGCAAAGATTTAACTGAAATAACTAATTGTGATTGGGCAAAAGAGTATGACTTATTTGGAGAAAACAGGAAGTGGTTTCAGAAAAACAAACTCACAAGTAGGTTCCGGAACATTTTCATTTTGTTTTCTTCCAAGAGCATGACCCTGAAGGGCAACCGTAGCTGATCACATGTTCAGAAAAGGTATAAATAATGAAAGATGAACTCTCAGGTGTATAGTATTTTACCATGTTTCTGCTTTTCATGCAGTGATTTGAAATCGTATGGACTCTTAAACGTTATGTATACAAAATTAATCATTCTATTTCTTACACTCCTACAGTATCTGGGGTCTGAGCGTATACTGTCATTGTGTTCCTGGGCAAGACACTTAACCCACATTACCTATACGTTTGAATGTGGTTGTGTGATTCACTGGTGTTTGGTGGTGGTAGGAGGAGCCGTTGGCGCAGACTGGCAGTCACGCCTCTGTCAGTGTGCCCCAGGGCAGCTGTGGCTTACCACCAGCGGGTGTGACTGTGGAGTGAATGAATAATGCAAAATGTAAAGCGTCTTTGAGTGTTGAGAAAAACACTATATAAAAATGATGCCTTTGTTCTTATTATTATTATTATTATTATTATTATTATTATTATTATTATTATCTACTGTGTTGTGTTAACTAT